>JAXISO010000101.1:0-141292 GCA_036785465.1 Colletotrichum agaves | reverse complement strand
TTTAAATTATAAAATATTAAGGGGATATTTATATAATTTCCTATAAAAAGTAAAATTTAAGAGTAATATAATTAAGAATATAATATTATAATATTTTATACTTATATTAATATAAGAGAATTATTAAAGGGAAAATAAATTATTACTAAGTAATTTATACTTAATAATAAATAACTAAAAATATTAATAAAGAGAATTAATAATAATAAGGTTTATAATAATTCTAAAAGTATAGAAATAATAAGAAATAACTACTTTAAAAAAGAGCTTTTAAGAATAATAAAACTTTATAGAATAATATTAACTTTTATAACTATTTATAAGGAGGAAAATATATATTTTAAATAGAAAAGTATAAAATTAATAAATAATTATTAAATAACCCTAAGTATAATAAAGAGACTTTTTAAATAAATTAATTCCTTATTATTAAATAATAAATTATAAAAGTAATTATAAAAGAGTATAATAACTCCTAATTAATTACCCCTTTAAATTATTAGGAGACTTAAAGAAAAATCTATTTATTTATAATTTTAACTTTTAAATTAAAAAATATAGAGATTATAAATAATTAAAATAATAAAAGTTTTATAATACTAGGGAATTATTAGTATAGTATTTATAATTTATTTAAGGAGCCCTAAATAATAAAATATTAATTAAAGTATAGGAATTTAAAAATAAATTAAATAAGAAATAAAAGTAGAATATTAAAGACTTATTAAAGAATCTCTAATTACTTACTAATTAAGAATAATTTAAATTTAAAAAGAGAATTATATTATATACTAAAGAAAAATAAGCCTAAAGAATATAATAAAATATAATAATAATAATATAATTTATTAATAGTATTTAAAAATAAAGAACCTTTAATAATTTATTAAGTAGTCTCTATTTATAAGAGTATAACTAATAATACTTTAATAGCCTTAAAATAAGTTAAGGGAGATAAAGAACCTCTAGGGACCTACTAGGTAATTTATATATAAAAAGTAATAACCCCCTAATACTAGGATAGGGGGGTTAGAGAAGAATAGTTATTTTCACCCATACCTAATATACTGACTTCTTCACTCTATACTATACACCTCTAACACAACGCAACTTTCAATGAAAAGATCTATATAAAGATAAAATATACGCAAGGGCCTCGACCGAACCAAGATGACCGGGCGTTTAGGCGGGTATTTCGTAGGGACTTAAGAAGATATGTCTGACCAATAGTTGCCATTGCGAAGATTCAGATACATATACGGTGCAGTACTACCTTTCAAGTGTGGTATTTGCATCCCCCAACCCTCGTTCTTCATCCTTGTCATCGTGTACGGCGCACGAATATCTACAGAGAGTCTATATGATGCCATTCAAATTCGACAACGCTATGTGATAACGTGGTTACAAGAGATTATACGGGTGACTTGAACAAAACAGAGTGGATGCAGAGCTCCAATCTTGCCTCGAACCAATAAAGTATCTGAAAGCCACTTGAATGTGTATTTCACGGAAAAGCAATTCATGAAAGTAAGTGTTGATAAATAACATCATGAGACTGCTGAACTGGGTTTCATCGACAATTAAAGCTGTATCCAGTATCCAGTGCTGGCTTGGAAAGTATACCGGGCCACTGATGAGCATACGTAGGTACTTTATTAACTCGGCTAAGTCCCACACCCTGTGAATAAAGATCAGTCCTCCTCGCTGGTATCATGCCCTGTTCCGGTTGTATTCAGTAGAATAATGACTATGGAATAAGTATGTCACAATGCGAGTCGCCGGCCTGATCGCAGCCGACGATGATACGCTGTAGGTTTCTGAACCAAGTCAGACAGAGAGGAATCGAAGATGAACATCTATACTGCTATGGGCTTACGGGTGAGAATCAATTATAGAGCCTCAGTTGCATCTCCCTCAGTGGCACAGCATTCCCCCCTATGACACGGGGTCGCGGTCAATAATATTGACCTCGCGAAGGGGGCCAGGGGAGGGGGGGGGGGGGGGGGAGAGATCCCAGGTCGGATTCTATCAGGTGCGGTCTGCAGATGTCTCTTGCGAGAGGTGTAAGCTGGTTTTCAAGAATAATGCTGACTCGCACATTAATTATACTTTCGTAAACTGGGCTAGACTACCATAAAGTCCCACTGAACGATCTCAGATATTATATTGGTAGAACAGCCGGCTTTGCAAAAAAACCTCCAGAAGTTTATAATGTGTGATATTATAGAAGGGCATGTATGTACGTAAAGCACTTTTGAGTCCTTCGTGTTACCGCTACGATGATTGTAGTCGGGTGCCGCTATCGTGGGTGTAAGACATTGGAATATCGAAGGCCCCAGGCTTGATACGGTCATACTTGCATCAGACCTCTGACAGACTGAAGACGTTAAAAAACTTCATTATGAAGCCCCAGGCGTAATCGTTTCCGCGGGAGACGCCGCAGACAGATTTGATGGCTGGGTTTTAAGCCGGATCAGTACTGCTTAATTCAAGTCTTTCGGGACTGTACCCATGACAAAGGGTCGTTGAATCTCCTGAGGATGTTCTCTCAGCCTCTGGCGTTTGGCCACTGGACTGGACCCTGCTCAAATTGGGAGACCCACCCGGTAAACTCGTTCACCCGCAGCCGCGGCAAGTCCGCAACTGATTGGCTGCGTGCTTTCCCAAATTTCTGACCTGGCGAATTAGTTCGAGCTTTGGGAAAGGGAAGCACGAATCCTTCCCAGCACCTCGTTGACCTCAATTGCGATGGCGAACCCCAATGCCCTGCGGCCAACGGTCAGTCGCGTTCTGCGGCTACAGGAGACCCAACAATGGCTCCCCGCGACATCAATATCCACTTCCGTCGCCCAGCACCGAGTCGCAACATCGTCCTTCTCGACATCGGCCGCCCACGCTAAGCGAAAGACCCGCGACAACAATCGCCTGAGAGGCGTCTCGACCATGAAGAGAAGCGGTCCTCGTGAGCCGCTTTCCGTGTCGTGGGAGGAAATCCCCAAGCCTGCCAACTACAAGCCCGAAGTGGCTGTGGACCCGAACCACGGCCTCTGGGACTTCTTCTACAGCAAGAAGCTTCTGCAGACACCCAGAGAAGACGAAGCCCACGGTCGTCCATGGGAGGCTGAGGAACTGCGTAAAAAGAGCTGGGAAGACCTTCACGAGCTGTGGTATGTCTGCTTGAAGGAGAGGAACCGCATTGCGACAGCGACCAAGGAGCGAAAAAGGCGGCAGCTTGGTTTTGGTGATTATGAAGCCCAAAACAGGGACCAGACAGTTCGTATCCTAGACATTTATTGTGGCGACAGGTTCTGACAGAGGCGCTGCAGGTTCAAACGACGATGAGGCGGATCAAGCATGTTCTGACGGAAAGATTCTACGTTTGGGAAGATGCGCGCAAGCTTGCGTACATGGATCCCGAGGTCGACTTTACGAGCCGGCCCCCGTACAGGGGTATGTACCAGGCGAAGGATGCTGCTGCTGAGCAGGAAGTGCCCGCGGAGGAAGAAGTGGCTGCGGGGGAAGCATCGGCTGAGCAGAAGCCGGAATCAACAACTGAGGCAGGTCATGAAGCTGAGCCTGCGGAGGAGGCGAAGAAGGCTGAAAAGGCCGAGAAGATTGAGAAGGCGGAGAAGCCTGTATCTATGCCAGTACCGAAGCTCTGAGCAACCCGTCATTGTAATTACTTCTTGCCGGCAAAGCAGACCGAAGAGAGGAGAGGAGAGCCAGGTAATACTGCACCCAGACATGTATAGAAACTTGTACGATACTCAGTTGTGCAGAGGCGGGTTGCCATATGCTGGCCAGAGAAAAAATCATTCTCCTACAACCTGGTTGGCCTCCTGTCGAGTCGAGCTGGCTGACATGGCGCAAGGCGGCCTGCGATAGTGGACCAGGTTAGATCGAAGCGGTTGAGCAGTCCTGGCGTAAAGAAAGCGACCGACTATGCGCAATAGATGAGACCACTCGCATAATGTTACAGGACCGGGAAGGGGAAGGACGGGACAAAACTCGACCTGGGCCCTGGTACTGAACCCAGCCCAATCTCACCGCCGAGTACCTAAGGTCACTTCTATGTCTGCGAAAAGCCACCTTACCTTACCTTACCGCTTGAGAAATGTTAGATTAGCCCCAGGCTTTGCGCAAGCCTGTACCTGTGGTAACGCGTGGTAGCTTGGTTGACATTATTAGCGGTGAGCCACAGAGCGGAGAGCGGAGAGCGGACCTATCCATTATTGGGAAACGCACTGGAGCCAGACAGGCCCAGGCAAGCACAGGCACTGGCCCAGTGACACACTTGCCACTGAACCCCTCCATGAGCATAGATGCTCATGGTGGCTCTCGCCCCCACCCGGTTCTTCTGCTGCATTTTCGGTCCCATGTCTCCTACAACACCGCAACTACTTCACCAGACGTGAACAAACCTCGACTTTTCTTTTCACTCCTTTCTGCCGACACCGACTAATTTATCCCCCACACCCTCGAAACTCACGCAACGATGGATGAGATTGCGAAGGAATACGATGTCATCGTGCTGGGCACTGGTAAGTGACGTTACGACCTCTAATGCCCCGCATCGTCGCCCGTGGCTTGTGGGGTTCGCGTCTGCTCGGAGGAGCTTCCTAGCTAACCATCTTCACCCTCTTCCACAAATAGGCCTGACTGAGTGTATTCTCTCTGGAGTCCTCAGCGTGAAGGGAAAGAAGGTTCTTCACATTGACCGCAACGACCACTACGGCGGGTAAGCTGGTTTTCCTGCGCAAGCGACGACCGCCAATCTCCCCCCTCCTATTCCGTAGCTGACGTCGAGCAGTGAGGCAGCTTCCGTGAACCTTCAGACGGTATTCCTCTCCGCGAAACCCTAGTTCACTAATCGACATCAATTCTGACTGGTTATGACTGTAGCTTTTTAAGAAGTATGGAAACTACAACAAGGGTGAGGAGCCCTGGACCAAGTACGGCCGTCTGAATGACTGGAACATCGACCTTGTTCCCAAGTTCCTCATGTCCTCTGGCGAGTTGACGAACATCCTCGTATCGACCGACGTCACGCGATACCTCGAGTTCAAGCAGGTTGCTGGTAGCTATGTCCAGCAGGGCCAGGGCTCCAAGGCCACTGTTGCCAAGGTCCCGTCCGATGCCGGTGAGGCGCTGCGCTCGCCCTTGATGGGCATCTTTGAGAAGCGCCGCATGAAGAGCTTCATCGAGTGGATCGGCACCTTCGACCGCAAGGATACCGCCACCCATAAGGGTAAGACAAAAACTCTGGAGGCTGCAAAAGCTGCGAGCCCAGGCTGACAAGTGAAAGGTCTTGACATCAACAGCTGCACCATGAAGGAGGTCTACGACAAGTTCGGTCTCGAGACCGGCACTCGCGATTTCATCGGCCACGCCATGGCTCTATTTACCACCGACGATTACCTCTCCAAGCCCGGTGCCGCCCCGGAGGCCATCGAACGCATCCGCTTGTACGGTACCTCCGTTGCCCGTTACGGCAAGTCACCGTACATCTACCCTCTGTACGGTCTGGGCGAGCTCCCTCAGGGTTTTGCTCGTCTATCCGCCATCTACGGTGGTACCTACATGCTGAACACCCACGTCGACGAGGTAATCTATGAGGGCGGCAAGGCTGTTGGCATCAAGGCCACCATGACCGGCGTCGAGGAGATGAAGTTCGAGACTAAGGCCAAGATGATCCTTGGTGACCCCAGTTACTTTCCCGGCAAGGTCAAGGTCATCGGTCAGGTTGTGCGCGCTATTTGCGTGCTGAAACACCCTCTGGCTGGCACGAACGACGCCGACTCTGCTCAGCTCATCATTCCTCAATCCCAAATCGGTCGCAAGAACGGTCAGTATTTAGTCGCTGCATAATGGGCTGAGATCTAATGTGTGATAGATATTTACATTGCTACCGTTTCATCTGCACACAATGTCTGCCCCAAGGGCTACTGGATTGCCATTGTTTCAACTATTGCTGAGACTGGCGCCAACCACCACCTTGAGCTTCAGCCCGGTCTGGAGCGTCTTGGGAAGATTGAGGAGCAATTCATGGTAGGCACCCAGCTATCCGCAGACTTTGCCAGAGAAGAGGTTTTGACATGCCTTAGGGTGCTCCTATCCCTATATACGAGCCCACGGACGACGGCCGTGGCGATAACGTCTTCGTCTCCAAGAGCTACGACGCCAGCAGCCACTTCGAGAGCACGACTGACGACGTCAAGGATATCTACCGCCGCGCCACTGGCGAGGAACTTGTTGTTGAAGGCCTTAGGGAGGGTCTGCAGGTTGCAGACGAGCAGTAGAGTCGATGGCCACTTTAGCGGTACGATCTGAACGTGGGGGAAACACAGTCTGGGAGGCGTTGAGCCCCGCACAACATGACAGACGACAATCAGGAGTAGATATATATTTTGGACGTAAACATCGGAGGGTGGGGCTATCTTCAAAGTTATTCAAGCTGCATGCCAAACAGTAACCAATTTTTTCGGACCGTTATGCTGTGAACACAAGGGCTCTCATGGGACGAAGGTGTGTTGTAATGTTGATGACTTGGCTTGTCGAGACACCAGGAATGGCGAAGTATAACAGAACGAGATCCAGTGGAACTGGAATCGGAATCATCAAAAGCGACAAAATGAGGAGTCGTTCTAACCTCGTGTAGTACCCTTCAAATCACTTCAAATTCTCTCTCTCTAGGGTATTCAATGGCCCCGTAAATCATGACTTGCTTTGGCTTGTGACCTTGGCAGGGACAAATACATGGCAGCGAACAGTTAAAAATCATTCTGGGAGGTAATTCCCGTTACTTCTTCCCAACCGCCCCTCTCTGCGTGTCCCATGTGTCGAAAATTGAAATGAAACCGAACGCCCCCAAGGCCTCGTAAAATAAAAAGCGAAAACAAGTTGCGTAGTTACTTTTATTCTTTCCCTTGAAGGAGAGCGCAGACGATGCCGCCACGAACCCTTCGTTTGTGTTCCTCTTCTTCCCCACGTCACTCCTCCTACATTACCGTTTTCGTCTCTTTTGGGCAAAGGGTGTTTTTATTTAACGTCTCTGCGTCTTACCCATGCCACGCTTTCCGGCGACCTGAAAAGAAAAAAGGAGGTTAGTGAGCTGCTGTGACGAGTTTTGAAAAATGGTTTTGAGGGTTAGATGAAGACTTACCAAGTGCCTCTGGAGAGAAACGGTCGTGTGCCGATCACCCTCGCCCTGTCTAGCATTCCTGTTCGCCTTCTTCTGGCCCAGCTTGGCCAGACGCTCAGCCTTGGAGCGAGCGCCGTCGTCCTTGACACCGTCGTTGAGCCTGTCGGTGGCGGCCTGGCTTCTGCTTCGCGGCCTGCTGAGGGAGCGGAGACGCTCTCTGGGATTGGAGTCGACGTCCATGTCCATGGCATCGGCGTCTTCGGTACCGGCGCGGGACCTTCCCGCGGAGCGGCCGCGAGGGCGGGACTGGGTGCGGGCGCGGTTGACAATGTCGGTGGTGTCGACACCGAGCTGGTCGAGGGCGTCGTCCATCTGGGACAGGGGGACGCGCATGGACTTGCGGGGGATGATGGCCTGGTTCTTGAGGCGCTTCTTCATCTTGGCCTCGTTGCGGATGAGGGTCTGCTTCTCGCGGATCATCTCGGCCTTGGAGAGGATGTCGGCCTCCTCCTCGTCGTCGAGGTCCTCGTCCGACTCATAGTAGCCCTCCTTCTCAAGTTGCTCCTCCTCCTCCTCGAGCGCCTGCAGCTTGGCGTCGATGTCGGGGTCGATGAAGTCGTACACGTTCTTGCCGTCAAAGACTTCAGGAATCTTGTCGTACTTCCACTCGGGGTTCTTGAGCAGCCAGTCTTTGCGCATGTCAACGCTGAAGACGCCGGCACCGCCGTTCTCGACCTCGATGTCCTTGGCGAGCTTGCGGCGCGCGGGGTCCTCCTTGTCATACTTCTTGATTCCCTTGACGGCGTCGGGGATGAAGGTCTCGCGGGTCTGACCGTTCATGGGCTGGGCGACATGGATACGGGTCATGACGTCGGCGAGACGGCCGCCGATGGTGCCGCTGGCGTTTGTGCCAGCGTTGAGCTTTTGGCTTACGCGCTCGGCGATGAGGCGCTCGCAGACGGTGTTTTTGACCTGCTGGACGCCCTCTTGCGTGTTGCAAGACAGCTGGAGCATCTCAACCCCACCGGACTTGAGGAGGCCCTGGAGCTTCTCCTGGGTCTCGGCGTCGAGGTCCTCGGGCTTGACGACGTCGATCTTGTTGACGACGATGAAGACGATCTTGTTCTGGAAAAGGGGCTTGATGCTTTGGAACAGGTTGATCTGGGCCTGGATGGAGTAGCCGCACTGCTCACTGAGATCCATGAAGTAAAGGATGGCGGATCGCAAGTGGGCAATTGCGGTGACGGACTGCATCTCGATGGTGTTCCTGTTACTGTCAGTCGCCTGCTTCTCTTGAGTATGCGTTGTGATGTCGCTTACATCTCCTCGAGAGGGTGGTCGAGAATACCGGGGGTATCAATGCACTGGAAACGAAGGTACTTGTAGTCGAAGTGACCGCAGAACAGCGACTTCGTGGTGAAGGCATACGGCTGCCTGTAGTTCGCTTGTCAGCATTGATCGAGTCGCAATGATTCAGTGGAACATACACATCGACGTCGGCTCTGGAAACGGACTTGAGGAAAGAAGACTTTCCGACGTTGGGGAATCCGGTGATGAGCAGGGTTCTGGTGTTAGGGTCGATCGAGGGAAGACGGCCAAGATCTATGTAATGTCAGTGCTGCCTCTCCATGGCGATTCAACTGGCGATCCTTACGCTGTCTGACCTGGTCGAGGTACACCAGGGGGTCTTTGAGGCGCTTGATCAAAGTCGCCATGCGACCAAGCGCGGCACGCTTTAACTGCTTGCACTGGAACAACGACTGGCCGTACTTCAACAAGCGGACATCTGCAAGCAATCAGTATTCCGGTTCCCATTTCCAACTCCGCGAGAAGCAGGCAGGGATCTCAACGCACAGTCTCTGGAGATGGTTTCAATCAGGTGCTTCGCGGTCGACAGCTGACCGAGAGCAATCTTGAAGTGGTCGGCATCGTAAAGGGTGTTGATTAAGTCCTTGTGGAAAGGGTGGATGTCGTTCAAACGAGGGAACGACTCGATGATCTGGCCGAGCTTCTCGGTGATAGTCTCCTGAGTGAACTTGACCTTACGGGTGTAGAATCCCCGGATTCTGGAGATCTTGAAGCCGGATCGAATCTGGGTCGGCAGCCGGCGCTGAGTCCTCGAGAGGACGATGTCCAGGAACTCTTGCGAGTTGGGGACGGGAGGGAGATCCTTCCACCTGCGGGCGAACAATAATTAGTACGCCGTCCTTTCTTATATATCAATCGTCTGAGGTATAGGCATGGTCATACTGAGTCTTCATGTTGGGCAGCTGGGGTCTGCGCGGAAGTTGAAGCAGTCCTCAGAGTTGCGATCGGTCAAGATAACCGGTGAATTGGACGAGGCGCTGGGACGGGGCGGTGTTGGAACGACTCGAATTTTTTTTTCGCCATGAGGAGACTCGCTTATCTTATCAGACGAGGGATCCACATACACTTCAGGAATCGCATGTCACTCGTTCTCTTCAGCATTTGAACCTCGAGTGAATGCCCAAATAAAACTTGCTGACCTACTTCTACGCATACATTGTTTGGAACCTGTTGCTAGATCACGGTTCTACACTATTACCGGTGGAAGTCCTGGGGTGCCCAATGTGAGCATTATCTCATTGCTATCGCACCTATACCTACCCATGTCGGGTAGCAGAAGTCCCTGAAGGTCCGCGGCGGTACCCTCCAAGCAGAAGAACTTGTATCGCAAAAATTTCCAGCTGATGGTGGGGCAAATTCCGCGGGGCAATCGTTTAGATGGAGGGGCAACCCGAGACTCCTCAATCGTGAGATTTACATCCTCCAGCACACGAGAAGCCGAACTGCTCGATCAAACGCACTCAATCACTCTCCTGAAGCCCTCGAATCAAATAAAAGCCCAATAACGTCACCATGGCCTCCCAGCTTCCCCCGTACAAGCAGGACTTCCTCAAGGCCGCCATCTCTGGTGGCGTCCTCAAGTTTGGCTCCTTCGAACTCAAGTCGAAGCGCATGTCTCCCTACTTCTTCAACGCCGGCGACTTTTACCGCGCCGATCTCCTCCGCGCCATATCCGTCGCCTACGCCCACACCGTCATCGACGCCCGCAAGACCGCCGGTCTCGAGTTCGACGTCGTCTTCGGCCCGGCCTACAAGGGCATTCCCCTCGCGACCTCCACGACTGACAAGCTCGCCGAGCTCGACCCGGAGCACTACGCGCACACCTGCTACTCCTTCGACCGCAAGGAGGCCAAGGACCACGGCGAGGGCGGCAACATTGTCGGCGCCCCTCTCAGGGGCAAGAAGGTCCTGATCGTTGACGACGTCATCACAGCCGGCACCGCCAAGCGCGAGGCCATTGCTAAGATCCGCAAGGAAGGCGGCGAGGTTGTTGGTATTGTCGTCGCGCTCGACCGCATGGAGAAGCTGCCTGCTGCCGACGGTGACGACAGCAAGCCTGGCCCCAGCGCCATGGGCGAGATCAAAAAGGAGTACGGCATCCCCATCTTCGCCATCCTTACCCTCGACGACATCATTGAGGGCGCCAAGAGCTTTGCTTCTGCTGAGGACATAAAGCGTACGGAGGAGTACCGTGCCAAGTACAAGGCCACCGATTAAAGTGCGAAAGCAGATTTGTGGCCAGGGAATGATATTGGGAGTTTCGGTCATGGTCGGCTGCGGCTGGGAGGCTCCAGCGGCGCTTATTGGGATGGACACACCTCTTAGGATCGGGTGCGTAGGATGATAAAAGTGATTTGAAAGCGACATGCAGACTCAGATTGTCACCATAAGTGAGGACTTTTGCGTATGGTGATTCAGGTCAATTCTCTTGCTCTCTCTTTCCGAGGCAAGTCAGTCTCAAGTCATGATCTCGTGGCCGTAACTACATGCTATCTACCGGAGGATACCACCTCAAAGTATCGTTACGCAGCGGGGAAAAAGGGAACAGAAAGCCAGTAATGCTAAACGGCCGCCTCATCAGACGACCGCGGTATGTGTAGTTTAACCATTCACTGAGGATAGGGTATGTTCCTCACCAGGTTTGAAGGAGGCTTACTCTCAAGAACAAGTAATTCTCACAGCGCGGGTCTCGTCAGCAACTGACTTCAGAGCATCTCCATTCTTCGGAGCAGGACCACCGAGGTCAATCACCTGGGCAGGATTAGTCATTGGTTTAGTCGGCCGAAGAACGAAGCCGTCTCACCATGTCATTCCATCCACCTCCGGCGAATGATGCTTTGCTCTCGCCCAGGTGCCGAAATCCGAATCGCTTGTAGTAGCTAACCAAGTACTGCATAGATGTTAGCGCGCAACTTGCAAGCGTAACTGGGATTTGACTTACATCTTGGCAAATCAAGGCAACTCGATCAGCAACGCCCGAGTTGTTGATCTGCTGGAGATAAGACATCATCATGAGCTTGCCGAGGCCACAACCCTGGAGTTTGGGCGCGACGGCGAAAGAGTGCAGGCAAACGGTACGGCCCATGACTTGGTGACCAAGGCCCGACGATTTGGACGACTCCTGGTCGCGCCAGTTGAGGGGGTAGCTCATGTCAGCGTCAGTGATGACGGGACCGTTGCCGAGGGTCGACACAACGTGAGCGCAGAGGGCGAGAACTGCGCCATTGGCACGACCAGTCTCAACGGGATTGGCGACCGAAAGGGTCTCAAGCGCGAAGTCCTTGGCTTCGCTGGGAACGATGCTGCAAAAAATGCCCGAGCAGATATCGGAACACGTCGAAAGGCGGTACTCGAACTGCGCTTATGTGAGTGTGTACCCTTTGGAGAGTTTACCAACACCGGCAGCAAATATGTTCCATTTCTTCACTAGCTTGCTCTTCAGATAGGCAAGAAAGGAAGAAGCGATGTTCCCGCTCACTCGTCAAATGAAGATGGGGACCCGAATCCCGGAACAATTCCTTCTCGACTAAAGAAAACGGAAGATGAGAAGAGCGCTCTGCAACTCACCTTCTCTCTGGTAGCCCGATGGTCAGGATTAGGAAAAGCAGCGTTCTCAAGCGCGACACAGGACTCGACGCTCGAGCTCGTCAGAGGCTGAACGAGAGGACTGAAGTGGAAAGGCACAACCTCCTGGACACGCAGGTTCGCCGAGGTTGGGCGCTTTTGCTTGTGTTCGCAGAGGGTGCGCTGAGCCTCGACATAACTCTCGTCGCCATCATCGGAGTCGTCGATGGCGCAGTCAGAGGCTTCATCAGGCTTGTCGACTGGGGGATCCTTTTCGGGCATATTGACTGGGATTGTGGGATGCATGCTGATGGGGTTGATGGCGAAGAGTGTGGCAAATGGGATGCTGGGAGAAGGAAGATCTCTCTAGTGGGTGGGAAGTTGGCGGTATGAAGCTCGTTGGTTACACAGGTGAAAGTGGCCCAACAACACCTGACAGGTGCTCGTATGGGTGAAGTTTCCTGCCTGTCTTGCAAGATTCAGAATTACCAGGTATATAATGGAGGGCAGGTACAATGCCCTCAAGAAGGGGGTTCCGTCCTCAGGCCGGGTGATGGCCGAATTGGGCGGGTACAGGCACGGAGGGCAGCTGTGAGACCACCGGCCGTCGACTCGGGCCTGACGTTGGGCGGGGATGGAAGTCCGGGCCTTATCTCAGTTAATGACCGGCCGGGGCTAATAACCTGCCAGAATACGGTGGAATGGCTACTAACCTTTGGGGAACAGAGTTGTGTACCTGAATGACAGGCAAACGCTAAGTTGGCAACCTTAGGTAGGACCGCCTGGAGCTGGAAGAGCACAATGCACCTGTGGGCTGTAAGGCAATGTGGAGGGTGGCAGCAAGTAGGTTCGTGGGTTGTCAGTCATGAAATGTGCAGGATACGCTCCATGAGTCAAACAAAAGGCAGGAAAGTATGCAGTTGGAAGAAGACTGTTGGATCTGAAGGGCTGGAAGAAAGAGAAATTGGAGTTAGGGACCTGCCATTGTGCATCAGCACCTACCTTGGGTATTGTGTTGGTATGAGGTGTTTGTCGCGTGACTGAACTACTTTACCCGCAGTGGCACACTTATGGCCTGTTCAGTCCCCTAAATATTCAGGACAAGTCTTGCCAGGCTCCATCCTATTTCCCACTCTTGCTTGAGTTTCCAAGAGTTGTCACGTTGACGAATGATGTTGTTTGTGGTGTATCTCAATTTGGAGAGATCTGGTGCAGAAAGGCTGTCTTTGTAGGGCAAAACGAATAACAATGGATACTGCTGCACTCCTCAGCTCACTGCGTACACTGCTGATAGTGAAGGAAGCTAACTGAGGGTTTTGAGGCTTGTAGGGTCAAGGGCAATTCATGAGGCAGCTTGAGATGTACCTTACCCCACAAAATGGCTGCTTTGGTGGCCTGACCCCAATACTTGGTAAATGAACTTCGAAAGGAGGCCATTGACCTTGGGAATGAAGACCGAAATCTAGGGCTCACTTGTAACTGAGTGAGACGTCTTTGCTGGGGATTGCTCGCCGCATTCGAAATCTCGGATTAATGGAGGCTGCAAACGATGGAATTATCGAAGGCAGCAGCCGCCCTCGCTGGAAGTCGAAAAGGAAAAGGAACACTCCTGTTGATGCAATCAAATCTTAAGCATTGCTACGTAGCGCGTGGGTGAGTAATTTGGCTGTCATGCCTTGGTTGTATGTGCAACCAAATCAACCTGAGTCCGTCGCATGCTCGTCACATATCAGTTTGGTCTTGATTTTGGAAATAGTCAAATGCTGCAGAGGAGGCATGCAGCGTTTCTTCATAACTGCAGTCACCGAACAGGACTTATTCTTTCTTTAGTCACTGGGCACTTGAGGCAAATCAGGTCTGTTGCCCAGACTTGGGACAGGTGGACGGATGAACTCGGTGATGGCATCTTGAAAACGGATGGAAGAGCAGCATCGACACTTACTAACTGCATCGGTTCCACGATACAGAGTTGCATTGACCCCGCTTTACTTCTGGAGATGCACCACTACTAAGGCACTTATGAAAGAAGAAGAAAAAATATTCCGTGGTTAGTTGGAGCGATCTGAATAAAGTTGAATAGGAAGTCGTCGGATTGTGAATAGCACCGAGGCGCAACGGCATCCGATCCCAATTTCGTCGGAAGCTTGAATCGGGTCCCGGATCCTGTCCAACCTCAGGTAGCACCCGAGCATAACTGTGCAGCTCCGATGTCCGCCGGAGAAGCCACCGTCGAACCCATTCGGTGTGGAGGTGTTAACAATATGACGGCGTTGGTCACCAACTCACGGCGGAGGGGTCTGATTCTGTATTTCATCAGAACATTTCTCCGTTCTCCGGTTGTTGTGATGGTTCATGGTCCGGCAGATGGACGCGTGGTTCAACTGGGGGCCCAGCTCTGTTCTCATCAACTTTGACAGCAAGCGTGAGTCTCCCTCATCGGCTAGGACGGGGCGGCAGATGAAGCGGCCGGAGGGGTGGCAATCATCCTGCCGGAGAGGAATAAGCAACAATTTGTAGCGTTGCCAATCTTTCCGAGGCAGCCGCGACTGAAGCGTATATGGTCTGCAGGCCGAGTCACGATAGCGTGAGTTGGCGTTGACGAAGCCTGACAGTAGTTTGAAAAAATTGCCTCACGTCACCGATTGCCAATCCTGCATATCTTTGTTGAAATCGGTTGGCTCTCATTCCGCGCGTCGTTCACAAGAGATTTGCCTGCATCATGGCAGAGCGCTGGTGAGAGTGACTGAATTATCCCACTCCAGCCAAGGTTTTGGGGGCTGGGTTGCCCATTACTCAGTCGGGATTCCCGTCATCATTACACAGAAACCCGCAGAAGCTGGAGGCAGGAGATGTCGCCGGCGGTCTTCGATTGGCAGCCCGCTGCAAGAGAAGCATCAACTTCCACACTCTGAGGTAAGCTCCATATTAAAATGATCTATTAATTGTGGTGTAGGAACTATTGGGTACCTCGTCTAATATAGATGGAGTTCCTCGCCCAGCTGCAAGGGTCGTTTCTTTCTTTGGCTCGTGCGGATGTCCCAGGTTAAGATAAGTATCATGTGAGCAAATTCGCGGTTTTCGATACCCCAGCGATACCTTCAAGGGGCTTAGGTAACGATTAGCTTGTGGGGCATATGTGTTCCGAGAGAGGCTCTGAGAAAGAAGAACAACAGGGCCATTCAATGAGGTATGTTTGGTAAAGGCGCAATTGCGCGATGTCGTTGCCTCTGGAAGAATGGGCTGTTGAAAATTACAAGCGCACATTGGGAAATGCATAAGCTTCCATCAGCTTCCGCTCGTCCCCATGGCCAGTGCTTCTTCAGCCCCGCGCCTTTCGTCACTGCAAACAGGGAAACGCGGTAATGCACCTGGGGTTCCGTTGCTGCAGCGTCATATGGTGGTTTCTTTTAGGGGTCCCGACACTGGCCAACTCGCCCATAAACAATGGCGCAGCTTAGGCGGCCCGCACCCAACAATTGGCTGTTCCCAGGTACCTACCTTACATTGCCTGAAGAGACTCTCGCAGTCGTTGTGAAAGTTACTACTGCAGGTGCCGCTGACGTACGTTTGGTTGAACTTTTCCTGCGAGAATTATTAAAAAACATGCATGGAAATGAAATTTGGATATGAGCAGGTACTAACTAAGTCCACCCATGTCTATTACGTTAAGCCCTTTTTTCTTTCTTTCTTGAAAGTAGATACTTACAAACCTTAGGTGCTCAAAGCAGGTACCAATGGAAAGGAAAAGTCGAATACCTTGCAAGTACCGCATGCCATTGGTAGGTCCCCCAAGCAACCTTTGGCTCCGTTAAGGTACGTCGAGATCCCTACCTACCTATACCTTCTGCCTTGGCCTATGTATACCTTTAAGGTACCAGCACCCCTCCTCCGCCCTCCACCGCAGCTCCGGACTGAGACTGTATTGCATTCGCAACCGTGAAACTCGACTGGCTCGTGACAACAGCTAGCCTTACGTTACCAGCCAACTTTACCAAACGCCTCAGATCTTCATCTTCTACGTCTACTTCTTCTCACCACCGGCAAAAGCCTCCAAAGTTCCTGGCTGAGGTCTCGACCACCAAGCAATATACACAAGGCACAAACGCCCATCATGTAAGCTAACTGACATTGGGAAGGAAGTCCTTCCGTCAATACCTTCTTCGCTGACGGTGTGGTCCCAGGCGGATTACATTAAGCATAACGAATCCCGAGGTCGAGGACCAAGATCTTCTGACGCTGGAAATTTTCCCCGACATGACCGTTTCTACCCTTCGCGAAGCCATTCAAGCCGAGACCCAAATCCAACCGACCTCCCAACACCTCTACCATAACGGTCGTTTGATTCAAGATGATACCCAAACGATGGAGCAGATCCAGATTACCGATGGCGACATGTTGGCGTTGCACGTGCGAGATATGCGAGGAAGTACCGGCGTACCGGACCAGGGCAGGAGAGGCCAACAACAGCGTCGAAGGCCTGGCGGCCAAGATCCTGAGCTCATCCGTCTCCAGATTCTGGGCGACCCGAATTTGCGTGCGGAAGCCACTCGTCAGCAGCCCCAACTTGCTGCGGCTCTAGAGGACCCTCAACGTTTCGCCCAGCTCTTCAACGACAGCTACGACCGGGAGCAACGGGAGCGTGAAGAGAGACAGAGAGAAATTGCACGGCTCAATGACGATCCCTTCGATATTGAGGCCCAGGCTAAGATTGAAGAGATGATTCGTCAGGAGCGAGTTATGGAAAATCTGCAGAACGCTATGGAGCACAACCCCGAAGGTAAGCCTGTGAGCGAGGAGACAAGGACAGGAAGAAAAGCTGACCCCTCATAGTTTTCGGAAGAGTTCACATGTTGTATGTGGACGTTGAGGTCAACGGTCATAGGGTGAAGGCGCTGGTCGATTCTGGAGCCCAGGCCACCATCATGTCTCCAGCGTGCGCCGAGGCATGCGGTATCATGCGACTAGTCGATAAGCGCTTCGCAGGAGTTGCTCGCGGGGTTGGGACGGCAAACATCATCGGCCGTGTGCATTCTGCTCAAATCAAGATCGGGACGATGTTCTTGCCTTGCAGCTTCACTGTCATGGAAGGAAAGCAAGTAGAGCTTCTTCTTGGTCTTGACATGCTCAAGCGCTACCAAGCTAGCATTGACCTTGCAAAGGACAAATTGATCATCCAGGGCGAGGAGGTTCCCTTCCTGGGCGAAGCTGAGATTCCGAAGGAGAGTGAGGAGGCCCTGGAAGAGGAACCTAGACTGCCTGGACCTGCTGGCACGACCATCGGTCAGCGATCTGGTGTTGTCAGTGGTCCTGGTGCGGCAGGTGGAGGCGCCGCATCGCAAGCTCCTGCTCAGCAAGGTGGTCAGGCTCCAGCCCAGACTGGCGCCGCAGGCTTCTCCGAGGAGCAAATCTCTCAGCTTATGGCGCTGGGGTTTCCAAGAGAAGCTGCCATCAACGCGCTGCAAGCCACGGGCGGCAATGTCGAGCTTGCTGCCGGTCTGTTATTCGGGGCGTAGACGCTCTATGGGGCCCAAAAGTACCAAAAAGTACCAAAAAAAATCGAAACTGAGACCCTTCTGCATGGGATCACGACCAGCACAACGGATAACGGACATTAGTTGGGTGCAGTTACTAGAGGCGTTGTGTCGCGGGCTGCAACACGGCAATTTAGAAATGCTCAGCATATCATTGAAATTCAAAGAAATGTAACATGAAAAAGCACGTGGTTCAGTCCTGCTTGGGGTTCTTAGCAAAGCTCCAATCTCTAGCTTTTTCATCCATGGAGGCGTGATTGGTGCTAAATGGTGATCATGAAGGGCGCGTAATTAGCAATGGAAGATGATAATGGCCAGTGGAATAAGCCCCCAGAATTAGTCTATGTACACATAACGTTTGATCAACCGAACACACAACTCTTCCACAACTACCGAATCTTGTAGACACAAGGCTTCAAGATGGCCGACTCATCGATTTTGTCATCCTCGGTATCCCATACGAATCTCTTCTGCTTCTTCTCCTTCTCGACGAAACCAGCAGCCTTGGCAGCAGCAAGACCCTTGCCCTTGGAAGGCACTGCCGCCTTAATGAAGTACATCTGGACAAACATCTTGTTGGATAAGTCCACAGCGCCCTTGTTACCCTCGCCATCCCCCTTCAGCACGAAGCCTCGCTTCCTCAGAGCCTCCACGAAAGCAGACACGTCAGTTTCGCCCCGACGGTCGTCCTGGCCATCAACCTCGACAGCGAGAGCCGCACGGTCCGCTTCTGTCTCTTCCGGCGCCCCGGCGCCCTTGCCCTTCTTGCCAGCAGCGGCGGCCTTCTTGCGATTGCCGACGCTGTGCGCGACAACAGCGTTTTTGCGGCCCACGGGTCCGAATCGAGACTTGATCTCCGCAATCCAGAGCTCGCCCTTCCAGTGAAGGATGCGGTAGGCCTCCTCAATGAAGTCGATCCAGTTCGTGCCCATCAGTGCCAAGCAGAAGATGGCGATGTCGACGGAACCATCGGCGAGAGGTAAATTGGCAATGTCGGCCTTGGTGACGTGCTTTGCGGGGGAGTGCAGGTCGTAGCTGTGGATCTGTAGACGGAGCTTCTGGGCCTCTGGAGCCAAGGTCGAGGCAAGACGGGCGTCGCCGCAGCCCAAGTCGGCGATGATACAAGTGCCGTCGGTCCGGGGCAGCGGCTGGGGCCCGTTGGGGTTCTTTGGGGGCATGCCGCGCGGCGGGAACCGTTGCTTGGCGCGGAGCTTGATGTCGCGGATGTAGCCATCGACGGGATTCTCGGGCCACACTTCAACCTGTCGGCGGAAGCCCTCGTGATACTCGGAAAACATCTCTGGCGAATCTTCGAACAGTTGGTAGGCCTCGGCCGAGGGGCGCGTGTACAGCGTCTCGTTAAGGTGACGGAACCGCGCCGAGATGAGCTTCTGCCTCATCGCGGCCTGCAGCGGTGTGAGTTTCGCCGGAGCCGGGGGCACAGGCGGGACGGAGGCCGCGATGGCTGCTGCTGCTTCCTTGGTCTTCTTTTTCTTCTTGTCCTCCTTGCCGGGATTTTCTGCAGATTGCTGCTGCTCCTCGGTGATGTCCTCCTGCTTTTCGCGTTTGGATTTGTCCGTCTTCTGCTTCTTTTCCTTCTTGTCGGCCTTGGGTGTGCTCCCCTCCTCCTCCTCCTCTTGAGCGACAGGCTGAGCGTATTTCTCCTTCTTCTGCTTCTTGCTGGACTTAGAAGCATCATCATCAGCGTCCTCCTCGGCAGCCTTGGACTCTCTGCGTTCCTTCTTCTTAGGGGTGGTCTCCTCGCCACCAGCGCTCTTGCGGCGTTTGCTGCCGCCCTCGGATTTCTTGCCGCCGATCACGTTCTCGTAGAGGTCCGCGACGTTAGATTCTGTGACATTTTCGTCCTTTTTGTTGTTGTTTCTCTTGCGCTTGCGAGTCTTATTCTTCGCAAGGCCATCCTTCTGGCCGCCTGGAGTTTCCGACTTGAGGGCATCTGCCGAGACGGACCAACCTGGAACGGCGAACATCTTAAGTATAATTCTAAAAAAAAATAACAACAAACAAAAGGTATGAGTCTTGGAGAACTTTAGGCGAAAAATTGGAAATGATGGTGAATGTGTAGTTGCTCACGCGCTGAGTCTCATCCAGCGTCTCATCGAGCCTTTCGTCGTTGGAATTTTTTTTTTTTGCCTTCCCAAGAGGTCGGGTTATCGCACCCCTGCATACTGATCGACGCCAGGATAAGAGGGGCATAGCGAGTGGACCGTGCACCCCATCTGCCTTCGCCAGCTTTTTGCCGCAGGTAAGACCCCACCCCACCCAACCAATATCCCACCCATCCCGATCGCGTAATTCGGACGCGTTTTTCCCATAATAATATCAACACGACTTTTATAAATATATCACAACACTATAATAATATTAAAAATAAATTCTTTCAAAAATACTAGTTGATTTAGTATACTAAAATATACTAAAACCCACCTTAATTCTACCTAGGAAGCTATATTAAATAGTATAAGTATTAAATAAGTAAATTATAATTAGAGTATTCCCTATATAATTCTTTATAGTTAATTATTAGGCTCCTAAATGTATTAGAAGGCTTAAGAGAATTACTAAAGACTTTCTCCTTATTTTAAGAGATCCTTTATTATATAGGTATTTATTTAGGGGTCTCTTAGTATATTACTAACTTATTAATAATTTAAAAACTTTATTATTTATATTATAAAAGCTAGTAGTAACTTTTAATCTCTAGGAAGGAAGTAAATAAATAGTTTTTTATAGTAAAATTTATTTATTTAAAGTATAAAAGTAAAGAGTATTAATTCTAAATAAATTAAGAGAGTAATTATTAATATAATTAAAGAGTTCTTTAATATTATAAAAATATCTAAGGTTAAAAAGATTCTATACTCCCTAAAATAAAATATAAATAAAATAAAATTAATTAAGGGGATAATTATAAATTATTTAATATTAGGTAACTCTTAATAATAACTTATAATTATTTAATAATTAAATAATTATATATAAATTATTATATTTAAATATATTTTAATTATTAATAAAATTTTATTATTATTTATAATTTTTATTAATTAGAATATTTAATATTAGTAATTCTTAAAAGAAATAAAGGAGTTTATTAATTAGAGATTTATAGTCTTAATTAATAAATAGACTTTAAATATAATTAAATTAAATTAATTAAAAATAATATTTATTTTAAGTATAATAAAGAAGACTAAATAATTATACTTAAAAAGACTTTTTATAATTAATAATTATAAAAATTATATATTTAATAATTTTATATAGGAATATTATTCCTAGAGTATTTAATTATATTATTTATTAATTTATTCTAATTATATTACTTAATTTCTTAATTTATTAATATTCTTCTCTCTTAAAATATATTTTATAATAGTTACTCTTAAATATAAACTTAAATTTAACTTTATTTTTATTAAGAAGTAGAATTTTCTTTATTATTACTTCTAAGTAAGGTTTAAAGTTATTATAAAGTTAAATATTAAAATAGAATAAAAAGTAGCTAGGTTATAGTTTATAAATATAATTAAATCTCTACTAAGTCCCTTTCTCCTTTAGTTAGTACTTACTAATATACTTTAAGCCCCTCCTTAAGTCTTAAATCTCCCTTAAATACTTAGAATACTATTATAATTTATTATTATAATTTTATATAAATTTATAAATTTTTAAAAATATTAAATAATATAAAAGCCCTTATAAAGTAAGGAGAAGTAGAATTTAGTTTTATAATAATTAATATTTAATAAGGTTAATAAGGCTCTTAATAATAATAATTTTAAGGTATTATTATTATAATAATAAGTAAAGAGTCTCTAGGTTTAAATTAATTAATTAAAACTTTTAAAAAAGGTAAGAGTAAAGTTAAACCCTAATAAGTAGTTTATAAGAATTAAGGAGATTATAAAAGTTAAGTAGTAGGTTAAAGTAGACCAAAAGGCTAAGGCTATACACCTAGTTAAGTTATATATTAATAATGCGGCTTAGAAGAAAGAGTAGGATACCTAATTTGCTAGTTGGTACTCTGAATTTAGATTTTAAGTGTGTTTTACTGTGAAAAATAAATCCCAAATCATCGCGATATAATAATAAGTGCGGGATTGGTTCCCGAAATACGCGATCGGGATGGGTGGGATATCGGTTGGGTGGGGTGGGGTCTTACATCCCGTTTGAACCGACTTCCTGTACGCCAACTTTGGATACGATCATTTCGTGGTTTTACGCGTACGTAAGCTTGTTCAGCGTTAAAAACTCGCCAGAATCCCATTAACTGTGTCGAAATCTGTCTGAAGTTCTCCGGGCGAGATGGAAGGGGCATTTTCAACGTATTGAAGCTTCTCAATGATTATGAGTCGCGACCGCCGGCGTGAGGTGTCACCAAATCGTAGCACATGTGCCTGCTGACGTCGCGGTTTCACATCCACAGCATCTCTGTCTTCTCTGAGCTGTGCAGCGATCAGAACTAACATTATTATTCTAGTCAACGCCTCATCCTGCACCGCCGGAATGGCTGGCGCTCATATCTTTCTGGTCAAGTCGACAGCCGGTCACCCGTCCGGTACTCTCCGCCAGCAGGATTGTACTATTGGGAAGCTAAGCTGCCAACTGCTCGGCTCACCCAAAACATCCCCGCAAAGGAACTAAGATATTCGGGGTTACTGCCCCTTGATCGATAGTCTCTCCTTGAAGTACGGAAATCGTGAATGGATTTGATGTCTCGGCTTGGGGCTACGTCATTCGCGGGAAGCAAGTCTGAAACAAACAAAGACATTGACTGCCGGCCAATTGGCAGACTGTGCCGATATTGGCGAGTTCCAGAATCTTTCCGCATGCATTCCGAGAGACTGAACCATTTGGACGGGTGCGTAAAGCACTCAAAACAGCCATTCAGCTTCAACGGGGAGGCGCGAGCTGCGTCCGACGTCCTTGAACTTCATGAGTTCGAGGATGCCTCGAGCCGAGCAACCGTTGGATGCAGGCAGGCAGACAGGCGGAGGAATTATCGTGTATGGTGCCGGAAGAGCCACTAAGAGGCTCCCAAACAGGTTGTCGGGCGCTGCCCTAAATCCATAGCGGAACGTCGGGCGCGGACACTCGATGACTTAGAGCACCCCGAATCTTCCGTCCACCGTCTTTTGGGTCGCGTCTGATCTATTAAGGTTAGGACCGTCGATTGACAAGCAGCTAGCCTCAATTCTTGGACGAACACGTTTCGTGATTCACGGCTCCGAAATTTTCCACACTGACGGTATTGGCATGCCAGCCTCAATGCCTCAAGGACCGTTCACTCATAAATCTCAACAAGTTTTTCTCTGGAAAGCAGACCTATCGGCGGCTTGTTCGGCGAACATTCGGTTCAATTCGCAGAAGCCCCGAATTGTAGCCCGAAAATGCGGGAATGGCGCATTGACCGGTCCCATGGAATCACTACTTCTGATACAATGAGACGGGGCTCTGGGATTGACAGCAATCCAACACGGCTGGCAGCATTCGGGAACCGTTGATGGTCTTCCAGTGCCGTTCCTTCTCGGGAGCCAAGACCCAAGGCTACGGGACCATGAAGGGGCTTCCTGGCTGCGAAACACATGCAAAGGGACAGAATTGGGAGGTAAGAACCATAGCCACGAGGCGCTGCTCGACATGTTTTGTTCTCGCGGTTTAGAAACCTGTATGTTCAAGAAGCTGGGCCGCACCCCTGCAGACGCCCAGTAACCACCATTCGGAACTTGCTCCAGGTTCCAAAAAAAAAAAAAAAAAAAAAAAAAAAGAAGGGCTCAGAAGTTGAGGCAAGTCGAACTTGCTGTTCTCTTTTCGAAAGGGAAATCCGTGCGTGGGCTGGGGTTATACGACTGCAACAAGGCTACCTGCATGCTTGGGCTGCGGTGGCGGTCATGATGAGCTTCCGCTGAGATCAGATACAGTAAACATCCGAGAAAGATTGCCAAGGCGTCCCTGCGCGTCGAGGAGGACGACGAGACACAAGGCGATCAGCAATGGAGGGAACCAAGTGTAAGCTGTGTGAGCAGGTCGTGGAGGAGAGGGGAGAGCAGGCGGACGTGGTCCACGACGATCGGCACGCCCCATGCTGTTCGACATGCGCGACATTTGTGTTGCACCGTGTGCTAGACGACCCAGTCGTCGGTGATACCGTCCAAGAGGTCGGAACCACTACGATTGGACAAGCTCATCCTCGGATGGGGAGGGTCTCGGGTTTGGCAGATGGCAGGAACGCAGCGACACATCTGGGTTAATCTCAATCAGTCAGTCAACCTACCGCACTTGGAATGCCTTCTTGTCCTCGGTCCAAGTTGGGACAATCTGCTCACTGAAGATGAGAGTTGTTCTGTGATGTTCACACTGGCTACAAGCTGCAAGGAGAACTGTCATGTTCATCGCACCATCCGTCCGGATGATGTCTTTTAAGTCCGCGTCGAGACGTTCTTGATTTGCATCCCGTTCGCTCGGCACACGGCAATTTGCCTGATGCTAGTTGCCGGGTGGCATCCCACCTCTGGACGCCACCGGCGCATAACACTTTTGGGTTGGATGGTCACCAACGGACGATCTGGATACCCCATCGATGACGAGTATCCCTGCCCTGCTGAAGATTCGGAGCATCACGAGGGCTTCAACAGGTCTGCGGCAGAGCCAGGCGTGACGCCCTTCTCTATACGTATGCCATAGCGGTCCAGGTCGGTCGAGGCTTTTGGCTGGGCAGAGCGTTGGCCATTGCGTAGGATATTTGACGCATTAGGGTAAACGAGGGGCAGTGGGCTAGGCCCTGTCAGGCGGGAGGGAGTCCAGGCCTCCGAGGGCAAGAGCTCGGACGAAAATCATATACCTTAGGCTTCTTTTGTACCCCATTCTGCCTACGACGTTGGTGGTGCCCGTGTGGCCATCTTCGCGATGCCGTGGGTCTTGCAGCTTGGGGAGCTGCCTATCCCAACCTCCCATCTCGGGCGGCGTTCCATCAAATTTGCATCCAGTAGCGCGCCGCAGTGGAAAAGGCTCACCGCAACTATCTCATCAGACACGGAATACGCGAAAAGTTTTCTCAACTGTGCCGAACTGCTGCTTACCTCGGGTACATCCAGCAGAGGCTAGCTCAGCCAAAGATCACCTCATACCCGTGAAACTAAAAGCAATTCATGTTCGAGAAGGCAATACGACGACTCAGTCGGCTTCATGTTAGTGCCGCGTGCCATGCCACTGAGCCCTGTCACCAGGGACATGACAGAACCCCTGAAAGACGACCAACCCCCATCCGCACCTCACTCAATGGCAGCCGAAGGCCTAAATGGCTCGGATCTACCTTAGCAACCCAGCAGCGTCTTAGCGCGAAAACATGGGAAGAGTTGTGACGGGACGAAGCTAGAGCCTCGGACGAGCTTCCAGGTACAGCATGTTCCACGCACTTGTACCCGAATACATCTGGCGTTGGGAAGGAAGCAAGCTTTGAAAACAGCTGGAAGCGCTGGTTGGGCAGCTTTAGCGCTGTTTAATCACGCAGCCAGCGGTACACCCTTCTAGTTCCTTGTCTGTTTTCTCCCTCCCGTCGTCATGCCGCACCTCCATCACGACGACAAGTGCTGGTTCTCTAATTCCCCTGTCTGCACGTTGTTGGAGTCCTTGTTGGCTTTCATCCCTCGACCCCGACTCCCCTTTCGCGGAGACACATGCATTTGTCCTGTCCTGTGATGCATTGCCTGCTGTCTCTCTTCTCAGCACCCGGCGGAATCGACTATGGCTTTGTCTGCATCGCCAATCAAGCACGACAAGCACGATTAATGATCCCTACCCGAGCCTTCTGGGTCTCGTACCGTCATTCGCCCGGTTCGTGCACTTCTTCTCCCAGAGTTTCCATCCTCCGTTCACTCGCTCAATCCCGGTCCCTCCGGCCCGGCCTTCTCTTAGTCTAGTCGCCGCTTGGCGGCGTGCTCTATCCCCAAATGTTTGTGCATCTGCCTCTCCAAGCCGGCTCCTCTCTTTACCTTAGTCGATCGAACCCTGTAATTCACTGGCCTCGCAAGCCTCATCCTGCCCTACCTCACCTTGAAGTCAATCTGCCCTCCGCCCCCTTCTTCTTTATCTACTATAGGCATCCAGGGTGGGATAAGCCGAGATCTCTCCTCGTGTCTGAGAGACACATCTCCAAATGCTGCAGACACCCTTACACCCCCGTCCTACCCCACGAGCCCATGCATCTCGTCCGACCCGTCCATGACAACCCATTCGGCTTAGAGAAAGTCGCACCGGCCTGTTTCACTTCCTTCCACCGCCCATGGCTGCTTAATAAAAAGCATCTCACACCTAGGCCCACGACTCGTTTTCCTCTGCTTTCCTGTCTTCGAATCCCGTTGCCGCGTACACGCGCGGAAGATATCTACCTTGTCTTGTTGCGCTGCTGCCACTCTTGACGCCTGTGTCCGTTGAGGACGCGCCGCCGCTTCTTGACCGAATCGTGTGCCCAGAGATCAAAGCCTCTTTTCCACGTCCTTCAACGTCCTCAACGCCGAACGCCGAACCTTGTTCAGACTCGGAAGTTGAAGACGCGGTATACAGCACCTCACTGGAATGACACAGACTTACTTCGGACGTATACTTGGCTCTCTGGGAGACTCATGGACCAAGATCTGTTTTCGAATCCCTGGCTCTCACTCGTAAAACTCTAGATACTGCTAGGATGGACACCGCCGAAGTGGCGCCCGAGGGTGACAAGTCCCCAGTCAAGGCCTCGGATAATAATGAGGAAGACGGAAACGACGAACAGAATCGCAAAAGGGCCAACATCAGGAAGAGGACCAAGACTGGTTGCTTAAGTATGTGCTGGATTTCCCCAGATACGGACAAATGTCTTGGCCCAAAGTCTAACAGTATCATAAGCCTGTCGAAAACGCCGTATCAAGTGTGATGAGGGAAGGCCGATTTGCAGCAACTGCATCAAGTCAAAAAGACATTGCGAGGGGTACAACCAGCGAGTCATCTTCAAAGACCCCATCGGCTCCTTCAATCTCAATGGCGTCTACGGGCCTGTCGTCTATCCCCCAGAGGCTTCCAATCCGCCTCTCCATCGGCTCGCGAACCCTCTCCCCAAGTCTTCCAACGCACCTCCTCTCGCCCCAATCGCACCCAAGCCACCGCAGCATATGGACTATGCGGGTCAGCCGATGCTCCATTATGCTCAAGGATTCCCAAGCTCGACTTCCGTACATCATCCGTCGTCCTCGCCCTATGACTTCAACCAATTCTCCTTTGGACAACAGCCACTAATGCCTCCAACGCCCTCATTGACATCACCCATCAGCCCCGACCAATTTCAAGGACCCTTTGGTGGCGCTCAAAGTACCTTCGTCAGCCCGAACACTGACAACGGAGCCTTCACACAAACGCGACCAGATCACTGGCAAATGCAACTCTCCATCCGCGAAAGGATGGAAGAGGCTAACGCTTTCGCCAGCGATCCTCTGCGGCTGGAGGAGTTCTTGGACGATCCCGAGATCGAGATATTATATTCTGACGACGACGCGTCCATGGCCGAGTCCCAAGACGGATTCGAAGATCTCATGGGCGAGGAGAGCGCGTACGGGCAGCTGGTCCAGGCTCGCTCGGATGGTCCCTGGGAAGGTTTTGGGACAAACGTCAGGACGTTCTCGGCCTTCGCCGAGGAGACGATACTTACGTCGTACATTCCGACCCCGAACAACTCGCCCCTCAACGACGAACGAACCGCGGCGCTGTTTTGGCATTTTATCAATGTAACGGGGCCGAGCATGTCTCTGTACGAGAGGCATCCTTTCGACCATACCAAACTGATGAACAATTACTCCGTTCCAAAAGCTGGTCATAACATCTGGACCTGTGGGTTTTGGGATACACTCTGAGTTTTCTTTCCTGTACTGACTCTCTTACAGACACGTTCCCGATTTTATCTTTCAACCACCCGGCACTACTCCAAGCAATGCTTGCGTTAGGCGCCCTGCAGATAGCCAAACTCCAACAAATACCGCCCACAGCAGCCATGAAGCACTATCACCTCTCCATCCGTAGAATCGCCAAGAACGTAAAGAGCGTGCACAGGAGGGTAACGCCTGCAACGCTCGCCGCCACTCTGCTGCTAGGATACTTTGAAGTCTGGAACTCGGATCACACAAAATGGTGCAACCACCTTTTTGGGGCCAGGCTGTTGATCAGAGAAATTCCCTTCAGGAAATGGACCAAGAACATACTACCGTTGAAACAAGCGAGGCGAGCATTATTCCAGGAAAGCCAGAACCGGCCATTTGATCCGTTCTTTGTTGGCCATGACAATACTCACATGATCAGCCATGACATGGACGATTTAGATCTTCGTCTTCTGAGCCAGTTAACAAATCAGCATGTTTCCTATGAGGACAATACATCCGCGAGTGGAAATTACTACACAGACCGCGATATTGAACACTACGAACATTTGCGAGATTTGTACTGGTGGTATTGTAAGATGGATGTTTATCAAAGCATGCTCGGTGGAGGGAAGCCATTGTGAGTACCTTTTTCAAAAAATTAACATCTTTGAAGCTCACTTGCTACAGTATGGACTATCAGCATTGGACTCAATGCCCACCAAGAGCCCCCATGGGACGTTTAGAAGCTATGTAAGTACGCCTCTTCCAACACCCTCCATTACTTGGCTAAACATTGTAGTTACGGAACTTACGATCATTTGATGCTTCTGCTCGGTCGCTTATGTAGCTTCGCCTCTAAAGATCTCCCTCGAAAGAAGAAGTCATTCAAGGGATTCGGGCCTCCTCCCGGCAGCGCCCCTGGAGGACCTCCTGGACGGCCACCGGGAGGACAGCCGAACATGAGCGGCCCCTCGAGAGGGAAGCAGGGATGGGGGCCGCCGGGGATGGCCAGCGGGATGCCCAGAGACGTACCACCACCTGGGATGATGGGAGGACCGCCGGGGGGATCTCCGATGGGAGTGCCGCACCCAGGCATGAGGAACGGTCTTACAAGTGGCTCAATGGGCCCGTCGGCAGGTATGATGCCCGGGGAAGGTGTTGGCGGTTCTCCTCCGATGTTCCCCGGTATGTTGCCGAATCTCGGAAAGGTGACGTTACCCATGGGATTCAGCCCTCCGCGGGACGGTTCCCCGCCGTCGCCCGAAGCTCTGCCGGAGGATCTCGACGCGGACGTCGCCGAGGAAGCGGCGATGCGGGAGTGGGAGAGCCTCCGCGACGCCTTTGAGCTGCTCAAGGCCCGGTTCGGACCCGAGTTCCAGCCGCTGGGCGCCGAGTACGCGGACCACAGAGACTCGCCGTTCGGCCCGACGCTGCAGTACCGCACGTTCTCGGTGGCCGGGATCTGGATGAACTACTACATGGGCCTGATCCATCTCTACCGCGCGCATCCCAAGATGCCCCCGGCCGCCATGATCGCGGCGGGTATTCAGGCTCGGCACACCGTGAAGTTTGCCGTCGAGGTTGGCCGGATCGCGGCTGGCTTGACGGACGATATCTTGAATGCCGGGGAGATCAGTACCCTGGTGGGAGCGGCCCTGATCGAAAGTGCTTTCTGCTTGTTTGTCGCAGCGATCCAGGTGAGACTCGCCCCTCTTCTCCCCCCTACTACGCCCCGTTGCTGGACCACCCGGCCCTTGGCCAGGGCAAAACCCTTACTAAATCCCGTCATAGTACCGCGATGATGCTCAGCGTCACTGGGTAGTGAGAAGGATGCACGATGTAGCACGCCTTACAGGCTGGCAGTCGGCGAGACAGATCGCCGAGGGCTGCGAGTCGGGCTGGAAGAAGGCCGCGGCCATGGGCAGAGGCCCGCCGTACACAAGAGATCCGACTCTCCGCACCGTGGTGCCCCCGTCTGTGTGGCTGAACCCACGACGGATCGGCGCCAGGCTTGAGCTGCTGGATGGCGACGACAAGATGCTCGTCGTCGCTAAGACGGAGCGGGCACATTACGCCCTGGGACTGCTCAGTGTCGAGCAGGAGCTAGAGAGGCTTGATATCAAGGAGGGATAAAAGTCCTCGGGCAATGGATGGATAACGTGGCGTGGAGATCAGGCTTCATCCTGTGTTAGGAGGATTAGTTTTAGATCAATGCAACGGGTCCATTCAGCAACACTTTCCCGAAACAGGCGAATATCATAGAGCCTGATCACGTTCAGTACACTATTGATACACAAGGGAAATCGTCCAGACTTAAAGGCTCCAGATTCGTAATCAGCGCCTGGGTTAACAACCTTGGGTCTCTCCTTACCCTCTCGAGAAGGTCACTTCCCAGCTTCGTGGATCTTCTATTCATTCATTGACCTAATTCCCTCCATGCGTTGCACCTAGTTGGCAGGGAGCCTCTCCACGACCGCGGCCATCTCCTCATCCGTGTATATTCTGAAACCCTTCTCCTTCGTTACGCTCGCAAGCTGCACATTCTTTGAATCCAGCTTCTCCTCCATGACCTGCTTCAACGTCTTGAGTACCAGCGTCTCGGCGTCGGTAATTGTGAGCGACTGTGATCACGTTAGCTTGTGTCACCATTTCGCGGGTTTTGGACCAGATGAACTGACCTTGTGGTACTCGTTCTGCAACTCAGCCTGGGCACCCTCGGAGCCGGAACCGATGGCCTTGGCGTCGTAGCGGTAGAAGGTACCACTGGGCTCAGCGTGGAAGAGCTGGGGACCGTCCTCGTCGTATCCGGCGATCAGAAGAGCGACACCAAACGGGCGTGACATGATTGTCTCCTCGCCCTCGGCACCCTCGCCGAAACGAAGAGCCAGGTCGCAGATGGCCTGGGTGCAGGACTCGACCCGGAGGGGCTCGTTGTAGTTGAAGGAATGCGACTGGGATTCGACGCGGGCGTGCTCGACCATGGAGCGGGCGTCGGCTTGGAGGCCGGACATGGCGCAACCGATGTGGCGGTCGATCTCGACAATCTTCTCGACGGAGGAGGTCTCGAGCAGGGTGGAGGTGACGCGCTTCTCGACGCCGAGGACGACGCCCTCAGAGGTAGCGACACCGATGGCCGTGGAGCCGAGCTTAATTGCCTCGAGGGAGTATTCGACTTGGAACAGACGGCCTTCGGGGGAGAAGGTGTTGATTCCTCGGTCTGAGGGCGATATGTGTCAGAGAAGCTGTATTTGAAAGGCTACGGAGGAGGGTGACGGGCTTACCGTATTCAGATCTTGCCATAAACATCTTGCCGGTGATTTATGTAAATGGTCCGAAAGGAGCGAAGTGAGTCCTGGTTCGAGGAGAATTGATCGGGCTATCAATTCTGTGATGTCGTGGGTGAAGTTGGCGTTGCTATTGCGGGACTCTGGGGTGCTGGTGGTGGATGGATGGAGGGGAGCTTGAGGTGCAGGTATCCAAACGGTGACGGTGGAAGGCTGAAGCGGGTGGTTAGTTAGGCAAGCATTCAGCCTACGCAGCTGCAAGCTCCGGTACCTTGGTAGCAGCACTACTATAGGTACGTGTGCCTGGTCTGGGTAGGTAATGGGTAGGTACTCTATACCTAGGTACCTTTGCGGAGCTTGCTCTCAGACCCCCTGTCCCTGTTCTCAGAAGCTTCTGATTGGTGGTTTTCACCACACTCTCTAGCACCTAGCTTCTCTCCCGACCCCGGAACATTTCAAGGGTTGGACCCGGACGAGCCACTGGGATTAACAACACGCGAGGATTTTCCGACTAGACGCGCTCCCGACTAATTAATCGGCACCTTACCGCGTAGCCCAACCCGCCCGCTGCTCAATGCGATTGTGACTCTATGGTAGAGGGGTAGCAATAAAGAGGACCGATCTTAAGAAAGGAAAAAAACAGTTCATTTCAGCAAAGAGTTACGAACGAATGCCACCAACGAAAGTTCCATTTTCAAAAAACAACAACAACAACAACAACAACAACAACAACAGCAAGGCATCCTGTACTCTCCCAATGCAGTCGGCGACATGTCGTCAGGCACGCGCCGCGCTAACGGCACAGCGTCCGCAGCTGCGGACCACGATCGAGCTTCAAGAGCCTCGCGCATGAATGCGGCCAATGGCGGAGGAAGCGGAAGCGGAAGCGCGCAGGCGAGTTTTAGGAGCGAGCGCAGCGAACGAAGCGATGCGCGGCAGCAGCAGCAGCAGCAGCGGGAACGCGACCGCGAGCATGATAGAGAAAGGGCGCCGTCGCCAGGGAATAATGCGCACAAGAGGTCATCTTCGGGAAATCCGCGACCTACGAGCAGGGCGCACGAGGACCGACGGGTTGAAGAGAGGAGGACGGAGAGAGCGTACGTAACGCAACTCGAGACTCTCGTACAGCGAACAAGAAGTCCTGAGAGGAGAGCCGAGAAGGGCAAGGGGACGGGGGACAGGTCGCGAGCGGCGGAGGCGAAGCCGAAGGAGGTCAAGGTTGAGACGCCATCAGGTGAGAGCACTGTTGTATACGATATTGGAAGGATTATTGACTGATTCGGACGCACAGCACCATGGAATCCTGAAGCAACGCTCCTGCCTCACACTTCAGCGCCATTGGCTTCTCGAATATCCATACCGCCGCTGGCGTCGCAAGTGCCGCAGCCCCAGCAGCCGAAGCCGCTCAATGAGCTATCACTTGAGGCGCAGGAGGCAGTGATGATCGAGGACCTGCTTTTCGTCTTCATGGGCTACGAGGGACTGTACATACGCTTCGCCAAGACTTACAACCCGCATGAGGAGAGGGATCGCCTTTCGGGGCCGACGTTCAGGATATTGCCCGGCCTGGACCCCAGTTTACAGGATCTCACAAACTCGATGCTGAAAATGGCGACGTACTACTCAGCGCTCGAGATGTTTGTCGACGTGCAAAGTAGAGAGGAGTTTGGCGCAGTCAACCACGCGTTGTGCGCCTCTGTGCGGAAATATCTCCACGACTACCTCATCATGATTGCGCAGCTGGAGACGCAATTCCTGACCAACGAGACTTTCACTCTCCACGTCTTGAACATACACACGCTACCTACCAACCAGATGATGTCACATCTGTACGCCTTGGGACAAGAGCTTCTAAAGCGAAACGCATTACTAGACGATGATGACGAGGAAGAGAGCGACAGCGCTGACGATTTCGAGAATATTTTGGAGTCTCTTCGTGAAGGTGGCGACCTAGTTCCAGGTTCCGGGAAGAAGATTTCCAAGGGCGGCGTCGTCCTGGGCCTACTCACGAAGAGGCTGGAGTCCATGTCAGGAGATCCAGCCGCTCGCGCGCTGTTGATGTCCTTGCTTCGAGACGCTAGCAAACCGTACATGGTTATGCTGAACGAGTGGCTTCATCACGGCAGCATCAACGATTCTCACGCAGAGTTCCTCATCAAGGAACAAAAGAGTATCCGGCGAGAACGGTTAGAGCAGGATTACACGGATGAATACTGGGAAAGGCGATACACCATTCGCGAACACGACATCCCTCCTCAGTTGGAAGGTGTTAAGGACAAGGTCCTGTTGGCGGGGAAGTATCTCAACGTAGTCAGAGAATGCGGTGGCGTGGACGTTAGCAAAGTCGTCTCAGACGTTCCGGTATCGTTTGACGATAGTCGCTTCCTCGAGAACGTCAACAACGCCTACGCACACGCAAATGAGTCTCTCATGCAGTTGCTACTCACCACTCATTCACTCCCCATGCGGCTGCGATCACTCAAGCACTATTTCTTCCTGGATCCATCCGATTATTTCTCTTACTTCCTGGAACTCGGTTCCTCCGAACTGCGGAAACCTGTCAAATCCGTTAACACCGGTAAATTGCAGTCTCTGCTCGACTTGGTACTGCGCCAACCGGGCAGCATCGTCTCTCTGGACCCCTTCAAAGAGGATGTCAAGGTGGAAATGAACGAAATCACGCTCACCAAGTCCTTGCAGAGGGTTGTCAACATCACGGGCATCGAGCAGGGTGAGACGTTGCAGCCTCTCGCGAACCAGCCAATCGAGAACGACAAGAACGCAATAGGCTTCACGTCGCTGCAGCTCGACTACGCCGTGCCATTCCCCGTGTCGTTAGTTATCAGCCGCAAGACGGTGTGGCGTTACCAAGCGCTGTTTCGCTACCTCCTCTCCTTGCGCTACCTCGAGTCCCAGCTGTCAACGACCTGGCACTCGCAGACCTCGGGCATGACGTGGTCTCACAAGAGCTCTTCGCGAAGCCTCGAGATCTGGAAACGTCGCGTGTGGACGCTTCGCGCGCGCATGTTGGTCTTTGTTCAGCAACTTCTCTATTTTTGTACAGCCGAGGTCATCGAGCCAAACTGGGCAAAGTTCATGTCCCGGCTCAAGGTGAGAGAGGATGGCCAGGATGGGACTGGTACTGCCGAAGGGCCTACGAGAACGGTGGACGAGTTGATGCAGGACCACGTGGATTTCTTGGACACGTGCTTAAAGGAGTGCATGCTAACCAACAGCAAGCTCCTGAGAGTGAGTTTTTCTTTCTTTTCTTCTTCTTCTTTGGACTTTTCTCCCAACTGACGTACCTTTCTCAGATCCACTCCAAACTGATGCAAACCTGCACAATCTTCGCAACCTACTCCAACTGGCTCTCGCGCGAGCTGGAAAAGGCCGATCCAGACCTCTCAGGCGCCACGAAACCGCCCAACATGACGGCGGAACAATGGCGCGCTTTCCAGGCCGTCCGCACGCAGAAGCCCACGGGCTCGCATAGCGATTCGACGTCGTCCGCGGGCGGCGGCGAGCAGCAAGAGGCGCGCGTTGGTAACTTGTTCGAAATCATGAAAAAGTGGGAGGGCAACTTCAGCAGGCATTTGCAGATTCTGCTTGACGCGTTGAACCATTACGCCGCGACCGAGACGGTTGTCTTGCTCAGCTTGTGCGCGCGGCTCAGCACGGCGAACCAAGGCACCGAATACGCAGGACTGAGGAATGACGAGGAAGGTGTCGCGTAAAGAAGCGGTCCAGGACACTAAAAGCGTCGGCATTGCATATCACACTTTCGGAAAATACATGGAACGGCGTTCTTGGGGGGATTAAGCGAAGATGAAAATGGCATCATACCCTTACTAGGAGAAAGCTGAGTAGGGCGAAAGAGAGCGTAAAGGGGTTAGAATCTATTTGAATGCCGCACCTAGACAGATACCATTGATTCCATGATGCGCTGCTGCGCCTAGTTCAACGACCAGTGCTTTGTTCCTAGTATAGTTGCCCTGCGCAATGGATGTTTATGAATTAGATGTGCTTCATTGTCATGACCGCGTTACTTTTCTTGCTATGGGAGAGAAGTGCTGCCGCCTCCTTTTCCTTCCCCTCTGAGGAGCTCGGATGCAGAGCCTCTGGTATACAGATAATATACATGTCGTACCTTATACATGTTTGTAAATGAATTGGATGCCCAATCATTCTCTTATAGCTTGAGAGCCTCCTTGACCAAATCCGAGATGCGCTTCTTGTCAACCTCGGAGTCCTTGCCCTGGACCGCAGCGTTGACCATTTTCATGACCTCGCCGAGACCGCTCTTGCCGGCAGCCTTGCTTTCCTCAACGGCCTTGTCGATAAGTACGCGGATCTCTGCCTCGGTGACGGTGCGAACGCCGGAGTTGGCGATGTATTCGGCCATGACCTTGGCCTGAAGGTCCTCCTTGTCGGCGAGATCGTCACGGCCTGCCGCACGGAATTGAGCAGCGGCATCTTGGCCCGCACGCTGGGTTTTTCGCAGCAGTGCGACGAGCTGGGCGTCGGTGACGATTGGAGATGAGGTCTTGGCGGCATTGTTGAATGCAGAGAGGACGGTGCGCAGGACGGACAGACGCGGCGCGTCCTTGGCGCGCATTGCGGTCTTCAGGTCGGTCTTGAGGTTGGCGAGCAGCGGAGGTGGAGCGGCGGCGGCGTCGGAGTAGAAACGAAGCGTTCGGAGTGGCGAGACGCGGATGCCGGGCACCGTTGGCCGGAGTGTCTGCAGAACACGGTTTGCGTATCGGAAGGCCATTGTAGTGGTAAGAGAGCGCAAGAATATCGTGTGAATCTTGTGGTAAACGGTTTCTCTGTTTCAATTGGCTGTTCCACAACTCTGAGGGGTTGGTCAATGGGTCGGAGTCACTGAGCAAGTCGTCTGATGCTGTTGGCAGCTTTGGGGAAAACTCGACGAGAGCTTCGGCGCGCACAGAATTTGGGGGAGCTTAGGTACCATTGGCCGAAGCTCAAAGGCTGGCTACAGTGTACACTGTACTTAGGCCCGGAGAATGGGACCGCTGCCATGGGTGGAGTGTGTTTCTGCGGTTGCTCGAGCCGCTGTACACCAATCGTTGGTTCGTTCATTGAGAGAACGGTTCCACCGAACAACACTTCCAAGGTTGACTGACACTTTGACAGTTTCTTCCCCTCGCACTTCGTCGGCTGAAGCATTGGCGTGTTCAGACACGCAGAGTTAGTTCAGATGGCATAAACTGCCAGCATAACCCTAAATGAGCCACGCGTTTCCAGAGCATGCTGTTGAATCCGACCGTGACGTTCGCGACGACGTCCGTGCAATTTCTGGGAGACCCTCAAGTCGCCTGATGTGCAGATTGCCAGGGAAATTGCTGCACTAACATGGGTCGGGGCACTCGCGAACGTCTCCGGATATCACATCAACTGGGGGGGGGGGGGGGGGGGAAGCACCAGGTCCAAGGCTTCTGGAGGAAGGGGGGGGACATGTGTTCGCTGAATTGGCCAATTTGCCAGCTGAGGATAATTGCGTTGGTGTTGTAGAAGATGTGCGAGCCAATCTTCTTGCTCGTTGCGATAGAGTGGGCTACGAGAAGATATCGAGCTGAACCTCAGTTCAAGGAGCGCCGGCTTGGAGATTCGGGTCCTTGTTTGGAATCATCTTCGTTGAGTCGTCGTCAGTCGAAAGCTGACCTCATCCGAACGTCTGTGCCCTCGCTCTGCTGGGATGGAGGCCCAAAAGCCTGGCATCGCCTGGTCATTGCTCCTCAGATGAAGGTGGATTCCGGTGAACTGCGGTCTAAACATGGATGGTGCCCAGTTCTGAGGCTGGAATGTGTGACTGAACGATTAAATGGAGGTGCTCTGAGGAAGTGCTCATTTGCAGGCCGTTCTCACCGATGGAGGACCCGACAGAATGGTAACGAGTAAAATTGTCCCCTCGTTATCCATATTGTTTCCTCCCCCGACTAGTCCAGGACCAAACGAACGCCGTCCTCGCAACTGAGGCGAGGTGTACAAATCAAGCCAAGCCGTCCAGTCCGGTAAGGTAACCTAACTTGCTCGGGATGCCACCTTCATTCTTTCCTTCCACCGCTTGCGTCAGCTTCTATTGCTGTCCACTTGGACTTCACCTTCGTTCAACTCCATGCCACCTCTTGCCCAGGCTTCGCGCGAACCACATCATCCTTTCTCATTTGGCATGACCCATACCATAGTACGTTTGCTGTCCCTAGCATGCAACTATTTCGTTGTTGGATGTTCTCCTTTGACACAGATTCCACTGAGAATCAGATATGAATCGCGAATGGTTCCTTCAACATCTTTATCAAACCTGTTCCCTTGCATCGATACCGCCTATATCCAAAACACAGCCCGAACCTGACGTCGACTTCGACCGGCCCATCGCACCGATAATAAAATGAAAACAGCTTGGACAGTAGCAGGGACAAACCAAAAATCGAGGTTGGAAAGTCAAGCTTTTGCAAACCGCCCTCGACAGGGATAGCTTATCCTGCTTTCAGCTATACTTCCACCACGTCTTGACTACCTTATCCTGTCTCATATTTGGGTTCATGCTACTGACTCAAAGGCAACGTTTTCAACCCCAGAAATCTCTCAACCAAGGCACGGGGTATTCGCTACCGTAACGTCATGGCCATCGGAAGTCCAACCCAGAGTCTCGGCCGCAGTCACACCAAATTCGATCCCTCTCAATCCTTGCTTTGAAACGCACCCGCACATTCAACTTTGGCAAAAACTCATCACTCATCGACGAGGTTTCCGACCTATACAAACATACCTGCGACGCGCCTTTGTCAATATTTGAGGGCAAGCGTGCCTGGCTGAATACACTCACATTGGGAAATACGCCTGTTAGGGCCAAAGGCGATGCCCCTCATGTTAGTCATGGCTTCCTCTTCAGGCGATCAGCACTCAATGAGACTCACCCGGAATGCAGGATTATCCGCCTCGCTTCTTGCTTGAGCGACCAAGACATGAAACTCTTGAGATGTCATTCTGGGATCGCTTCGTTAGCTCTGAGCTTTTGCTGAAACGCATCTCTCTGCGACCAGCCTCGTGTGCCATTCCACAGAAAGAGCTTACCCGCGGAATTCCGTCATTGGATAGTGTCCGAGAGAGGCGAGAAATTTTCTAACGATTTCTCTATTCGCTTCGCCGATCTGATGATGTCTTGGATCTGTCCTCTGATCAGCTTGATCAGTTTCTCGAGCATCGATAGGCTTAATACCACTAGACCAAGCGCAAGTCGGCAGAGGGATTATTCGCGTCTCCACGGAATCGAAGCCAGCACTCTGCATCCAATTCGACATTTGCATTGGTGCGCGAGGATCTTTATACGGCTGCATGCTATCCAGGTATCGTCTCGACCACCTTGGTAGAGCATGGTCTGGCGAAAACCGAAGATCAGCGGACGCTATCAAATCGGAGAGGAAATAACACACTCTGGGTCAGCGTCCCGTTGTCTGATTGCGCGTTGAAGTATATTTCCACTGTCTGAACCCAGCCGCCTGGTCGAAGCACGCGATAAATATCTCGAAGATAGTCTCTCCATCGGTTCGAATGAATTCCGCCAGCCATCATTTGGCTGTGCACCAGATCAAAGTGGTTCGACGGGAAGGTAAACCTGCCCAATGTCAGCAGCGATACAGCAAGGCGACAAACAGACTAAACGAGATTTGGTTGACTTACCTTCCGTTCAAGTCGTCGACTTGGAGATTCAAGTTCGGTGGCGTGAGCGATTCATCGGGCCAAATGTGCGGGCATATGTCGATGCCTACTACCTGTTGTTTCGGATCAGCAGCTGTGAACCAAATCACAGTAGCAAGAAGCAGGGGCGCACGCATCCGATCTCAATGGCGAACAAAGTCTGGGGCGCTGATGGCGGTGAGAGTGCTGAGCTTGGGTTTGAATATTACCGAACCAACGCGGAAAAGGGGCCTCTGTTTGGACTGTTGGGTTTCGACGAGGATGCAAAGCACCTCAACCGGAGACTGGGAAACTTCTCCCACCGTGTTTCGACTTCAGAAATCGGAGCCAAAGGGCGTAGAGGGCTTTGCATGCATGCAACAAAACATACCTCGCAGCTGGGATATTGTTGTGCAACTTCGATGGCCCAGTCGCCAGTACCAAACCCGCAATCGAGTATTCGCCGGGGCCTCGAGACGGGTGGGAATATGAGCGAGTTTTCAAAAACTATCGAGAACAAATGGTGCATCATTTGCAAGCGCTCGATTTCGTCCTACAATTCAGGGAAAGGGGTTGAGCAGGGCGATAATCGGTTTTCAGGGACACGGCGTTTCTCTTACTTCGTCGATTGGCACGAAGTATGCGCCGTTATCAACGGCATATTGCTGGAACTCTCTGCCCATATACGTGACAGTCTCCAGGAAGGCATTGTCCAAAGGGACCGTTTGCGGATCGCTGTGAGGAGTTAGCGCTCGCTGTTGGAATAGGCGAGAAGCAACCGTACTTTGCCATGCTGGCAGATCAAAGATAATGTCAACACCTATGCGGTTCGGTCCTTCGCGAAGGAGGATATCTCAACGCGAATGGGGTTGTATCTGGTACTGGTGGGTGTTATGGTCCAACGAGACGACATTCAAAGTTCAGAAGAATCGACGGAACACAAGGACCAAACTTCAAGCACAGCCTGCTCAAGAAACTTTCGACAGAGCCATACCGGAACCACAGGGGCCTTCACGAAGGCGGCAGTCATGTCTAATACACATAAAATTAAGCGTCCGCGGTCCTGGAGGTGGAGCGACAGGCTGATCAGACTTCAGATTGGACGGGCGTTCTTCTACACCCCACGATGCCGCTGTCGATCTTGGGTTAGTACGTTGCGACCTAGAAGAATAGGGAGCCTGTTTCGGCGCACTTTGGTTCGTGGTGCAGACGAGGCATACTTCAGGTGACATGGATATGTCTTCTGGTGTTATTGCTGGCCCTGGACCCCCCTGTACGCACGAAAATTCGATAATGGAGCATGCAGACAACCAAGACCTGCTAATGCTAGGCCCTCCAGTGGCATAGGACGGGTGTGCCAGCGGGTCCGTCCATCTTGGACACCGCTTTTGGATTATGTTACCCGTGGCGGCTTTCACAAGCTGTTCCGGCTCCCAGGTAGACGGTTGGTTTTTGAACGATCTGGTAATCGTCTAACGGGACGCGCCATCTCAGGCCGACCCCTCACAGGGCTGCCAAAAGCCATAAGTGTCAATGACCCAATCTTTCCATTCAACGGCTGCCTTGGCTCTTGGCGTCTTACTCTTGAAAGCCAGCAACAGTCGGTCTGAAGTCAGGCGAGTATACCGACGACTGTCCTGTGCCTCGATCAACGCACCCACATTCGCGATGCCCAGTGGCTGATGTGGTTCCTGAGACCAACCGCAAAGTCGGAGTACGGGGCCTCACACACCTTCCCGCTGCAACCCTCCAGTGCCCAGGGAATGGGAAGCTCTTCAACAAATCCAGCTTGCCCTCCCTTGTTTTCTGCTCTTCCACCCCCTCCTCAGTCTTCTGCAGGTAGGAATGTTGCTGGAAGGAGGGGTTACATGGCCGATCTCATCCATTGTGCGCAGAGCTACAATCGACTCCGAGGGCTTCATGTCCCACGGATCCGGTCGTTAGCCTGACTCTGAAGGCGAAGTCGCGAAGGAAGGTGAAAAGCCAGGTTGTTGGACTTGAGTGGCGTCACACACATTTCCTATAGGCCCCTGAGCCGTATAAAAGGGGGATCGTCCATGTCAGCATGACGCCCCCTCTCGCGCTGGCTGGTATTCGTTGCAGAGGTTTCCCAAGAACGCGGACTTGGGATCACTGTCTCAACTGTGTTCGCTGCAGCCCGCTGCTTGTAGCTGCGAAATGCCGACGCGATGGAGGATGGGCCCATGGACAGGAATCACACGCTGAACGAGACTTCTCGTCACCTCTAACGACTCACGGATTGAATCTCTTTTCATTAAGGTCGCTTAGGTTGTTTGGTATAGAGCAGGTTGGGACTCTATGCGGCCGACGAACCCCAAGCGGAGCCCATGGTCTGATCCTCTCACAAACAGGCATATAAGCATCTGCACTCAAGCTAGCGCAGCGAGACCCGCGCAAGGGCTCTATCTCACAACACGGCAGACAGAGGAGTACGACAACGCAAAAAGTCCATCGATCTTTGCTCTACTTAGCACGCATGCCTGCTCTACAACTGCAGGCCTCCACCACACCAATACGCGACTTGTGTTGGGAGGCTTCCGACGGATAACGGCAGGATACGCATATGATTGGCAAAACGCTTCAAAATATAGGTAGGAGCATGTGTTTTTGACTGGTGGATTACGTCGCTGCGTCTTGACACGTTGGCGTGATCGGCTGCATGCTGATGAAGCTTTAATTACCTCACTTCCTCTACTTCGCATCGTGCCTTTCTAACTGTGCGCATCCTGGAAAGAGTCACCTCAGGCGGGGACGCAAGATTGGAGAAGTCGAGCTGTAGGAAGGTCGCGCCAACATCAATCATGAATTCGTGTGGGGAGATGGTTTGATGAGGGTTGGAAGAAGAAATTGGGCGGCCCATCTCACTCACGAACGCCTAGGCGGGCCTGAAACTATCAGAGACGAAATGAAGGCCAACCCGTACTTATCGACTGGATTGTCGCCGGGCTGGAAGTGGAGTTTTCGGGAGAGAGCGCGCGATGACGCGAGCCACAAAAACTCTCCTGGTTCCAGCTATTTGGAAACTGAGGAGCGAGGTTCGACAACCCTTCCTTGTCAACAGAAGCGCGCCCTGGTGCCCGGGAGCACAATGCCTGTCTACGCCAGCCACGTACACCCTGTACCCTGCAACCCTTGCACCAACAAGTTCAGATGCACTGCAAAGCGGATGGGTAATAACAACGAAGAGACATCATGAGACGACGGTTGATCCATCTGGTTGGCATTCGTCCCTTTTGTCTGGAGAACCGAATCGATGGCGCGGCGCACTCGTTCGGCCGTCCCTCGAAGTCGGAACAAGAGACACGGGGCAGCCATCCGTCCTCTTCGATCGCCTCACATTACGCACCGAAGTCAACCACTGTGTTATCATCTGTAAGCAAGCTCTTTCTTGAGACGTTCTTGCTGCCCACAGGATGTTACGGCTTTGCGGCTTTGCCAGAAGCTCCCCTGATGGTGGGCGGTGAGCCAGCTGGGGTTGGTGTTACAATACCTCGCACACACTGCAAAGACAATAAATATCTCGAGAGCCCCGGCCGGTGCACGATTGGACATGGTCCCAACCGGTGACTCTCTAGGTAGATGCAGATGGTTTTCCCACTAGCATTCTTCCAACCAGCCACGGAGAAGGATCCGGAACAAGGGTCGCAGCTAATCATTCAGTTTCTCGGTCTTCACGGTGAAATCGCATCGCCCTGAGGTGTGCGCATAACTAGGGTCTTATGGCCTCTCATTCAGTCAGGATGGCGCAAGAGGTTCCTCCGCACGAAAGAGTGAGGCAAGATACCAGCTTGTCAGAAATAATGCACATCAGAGGTGGAGCATTCGACCCAATTCTCCGTAACAGACTACTGTATGCGACTCAAACTCTCCAGAAAGAGCCTCGAATGGACCCGCTCAGCATCAGGACCTGCAACGATTGACCGTATTTGCATCTGCATGGTGCGGGCTATGCATCTGACCATGGCACAATCAGTTTATCCGACATGAGAGAAACCGGTTGAGCTCCTCTGTTCCAACGACTTTCTTTCTCCCACGCAGAGAGGGGAAAGACGATGAGTTGGCGGTCGATGAGGAGTCACATTCAACTCCGCCAGCAGGGGACCCCAGTCGGAGCAGACCCTGCTGGTTCCTCCCTGTTCATTTTCTTCTTGAACAGAACCGTCCCCTCGGGTTCCCCTTCGTCGGGAGGCTGGGGCACCATATCCCTTCTCCCTCTTGTCGATGGCAACCCCTATGCTTCCCTGTCACGATGACGGGACAGGTAACCTACCAAGATGGTACGGATATCGCGAGAAGCCCACATCAATGCCAATTCCAAACATACCCGGCTGACTCCTATTGTTGGAGGTGAAGCGTAGTTGCCTGCCGCCCATCGCTCCAGTCACGTCCACCAATTGCCCTGACCCATTCCCAGGACCGGGTTTGGGGCGTTTCACAGGGCACGGAGAAAACTTCTAGAAGGCCATGCAGTTGCGAGATAAAGGGCGGCGCCGGTACCGCGAGCCGAAAGTCCCAAAAAGAAAAAAGAAAAAAATAATTCGCAGTCAGCAGCAGCGGCTTTACTGCGGTCATGACTATTCGTGGTGTGGGCGTCCAGCCTCACACCCTTAGGTATCCTCTTCCATCCCATTTTTCGATCTACCGACGATGTCATAGAATTTAGTCTTGATGTCGACACCAACCCTCCTTTCTTATCAATTTATCTTGCTACTAGTGAAGCGCGCACAGATCGTGTGTCAACAGCATAGTGGCCTTTTGTGTTCTTTTTTTATCTTGATGAGTGGACGTGCCGTGTCGTTTTCTGTTGTGCGTCCCGTGAAACGCGCGAGCCAGAATTCTCGGCGGCCGCGCTCGACATGGGACATGAATTCGTGTCGTTGGCAGCCCAGACAAAGTCCAACCAGCACCACGCCGCTATATCCAGAACTATAAGAGCAGTCACGTTCCTCACACCAGTTTGGTATTGAAGACGAACGTTGCTGTTTTTTCCCGCTCTAGCAGCACGCGTTTTGTTTACTCATGGTGCCTGCTCATGCTAGGTCTAGTTTGCAGTGCTTTTAGAGGATATGCATTACACGGTACCACGAAGTCGGTCGTGGTTCAGCGGCCGCGCACACACACACACACCCCTGAGCTTGATGAGCACAATCAACAAGGCTGCTGGATAGTAATCCTTACCTATTTCATCAAGGGGGTTTCAAAGTAGCCAAAAGAGGCTCTCTGCATGCTGTGTCTCCGTCCACCTTGGCAAAGAGAAAACTAGACGGCCATGATACCCCTCCGCAGGCCCCTTGTCTGTCTTTTGATATGAACCTATGTTGCTGTCCACCTCAAACGTATTGTCCGCTTCGTGTCTCGCTTGCTCTGGCCTCTGCTTGTTACCCTTGCCCGGGCCTCTGTCGAGCAGACCGCCGAGAGGGTGGGAAGACGTCGGCCAAGTAAGACAGCCCGTCAATGCCTCCGTAATGATGATGATGATGATGCCATGATTCGTCCTGATGCGCAGTTACTACTCTAGACAAGATCCGAAATGAACCCAACGAAACTCCTGGCTTCCCTATTTTGTACTCGGCGTGCTGGTTACCAAAAGAAGAAGACGAAGAAGAAGTGACCAAGAGCAATAACAACACCACTCCACCCCGTTGCATGCGCAGCGAGCGAGCGGAGCGAACCCCCCCCCCCCAACACCAGAGGATGCTATAGCTCCAACTCGAATTCCTCTTTTTCAACTCCTTTTGCCCCTGTCCATCCCCTCCCGTGTGCTTTGCTCGATGCAAGCCACCAGTGGATCACCAACAGGTGAAAACCGGGTTCCTGGCTTTGACCGGCTCCAGCCTCTCCACAATAACCTTACGCTGGTTACCCTCCATACCCTCCGCCGCCGCGTATCCCAGGTCGCCCTCCTCGAGGTCGCGGTCTTCGTCATCGTACTCGTGGCTGGGACGGCCGCCGTACAGCTGCTGCGCAATGCTGCCGCTGTTGCGCCGCCCCGCGGCCGTTGCGAAAGAGTAGCGTCGTTGTTGCGATTGCTGCTGACGCGCGGGAGAATACATATTGAGGGCTCTGGATCCATGATAGCTTTCGCGATGTGCTGGGCCGGAGAACTTGGGTCTCTGCACCGTCGAGTCCTTATCTAGAGGCGCGGACGACGCCAGGATGCCAGATCCATTCATCGATGTCTCATCCGGCGACTGGGCGCCCTCACCCGTGGGGCTGAGCGCAAGCTCGAACCTGCCCGGATGAGGCATGTCGGCGGGCGGGCTCGCGAAGCCGAGCAGGTCCTCGTCGACGCTGCGGTGCGGTGGCGCGTTGGATGCATTGGCCTCACCGATGTCGCCCTCGTCAATGGAGCGGCGGAGCTCTGCTTCGTGGCGTATCATCTCAGCGGAGGCAACGCGCATAGGCACTGCAACGGGCACGTCGACGAGATCGTCCCATACGCAGACCTTGGCGCGGCGGGTGAGCTCGAGCGGGCCGTGGTCCGGCGTCTTGAGCGTCTCGACGACGTTCCACGCCTGTCCTTTCATGACGGCAATCTGCCGAGCAAACATCTTTTCCTGGAAATCGGGATCCAGTTGGAAAACCTTGCGCAGCGCGAGTTGCGTCTGGCTCCACCAGTGTGTCGAGGTCAGAAGAGGGAGAAAATGATCCCGCGTCTTTTGAGAGAATGGCCGGCCAATGAGGTCAACCGGCAGAAAGAGCCATCCGAAGGGGAAGCTGCGAGTGGAAAAGTTGGTTAGCGTGCCGTTTCCTGTGTAAACTCGCTTCTTGCTCGGATATGCTGCCGTGAGGGGTAGGGGGATATGGTAGGTACCTTCGCCATGCGTCTGGATGTTTCCAGGGCCAGGAGAGTGAGTTGTCAATGGCACCGATCGTAATCTTAGGGACTTGCGTTCTAGGCAGGGGACCGGACGCCTGCATTGGCTGCTGCGTCTTATAGGGGTATGAGGACCGGTTTGGTGATGGCCGCTGGCTCAAATCTACTGGTCGCGGGCCGTCTTCTTCAGAAGGACCAGTCTCCATGTGCATTTGGAGTGGTTCTGATACGATTGAGACTTCCTGCGTACTCCAGTCTACCTTGATCATCCAGTTGTCAAGACCTCTATCCGTATTCCGCATGATATAGTCGAGAATAACCAACTTCTCTAGTTCTTCCCGGAACGACTGCTTGAGCGGTTCGGTCCAAACGAAGTTGTCGGGCCCGAGCGGCAGTTCTTCTTGTCTGCTTTGTTCGTCATCGCTTTCAATGTCATCTAGGGCAGCGCCACTACTGGGACGGCAATTGTCCGCCCATCTCCTCCTACGCTTGCGATGCGGGTCGTTAGCCCTGAATCCGGACCAGTACTGGTCTGGCCAAGGATGTTCTCTCAGGAACACATTAGCATCTTTGAAGCCCTTGAGGAAGACCTGAAAACTTCCTGGCTTCTCGGGCAGAGGCTTCTGTTTTCGATAGTAGCTGTGACGGTCCCAGAAGGGATAGTGGAAAGACTTTGAAGAGAGCCATACGACGTCGGTATATGGTACCATGTGCGTGCGTAATTGACAGTCCAATGTGTAAGCTGCAGCTTCACTGACGTATGAGAGGTTGGGAATGAGGCTGCAGATGTTAGCTTTGCGTCTAGTCAAAATTGGCATACGGAACTCACCAAGCTCTTCCGAAACAGCAGGGGAACAAATTCCGGTGGATCCACTTGTTCCATTTGGGATTACCGGCAGCGTATGGTTCCTCGTCCTTGGGTTTGAAAACACCTACAACCTTTCCTTCCGTGTTCCGTGCAAAGTAGCTGCCAGAGCTTCCCTGGGAAATCATGCGTGGATGTGTACCTTGCAAGATTGCTTGCCTGACGTTGCCGATAATCTCGTCAAACTGAGCCTTTGACATAACATCCTGAGGCGCGGCCAGACCTTCCGGCGTGATAGGCCGGACGCCTTCGGGAGCCTGGAAGACGGAATGGTGTATTTCGAGACGCTCTTCCTCGCCAACCTTGCCGCGGCCCTTGGCGCGCTTGAAACGGCTGGCGATCTCATCGGCCCAGCGCTCGAGACGGGCGTTGATGGCCTTGACGTCGATACCCGAGTTGCTGCCGACGCGGCGACGGTTCCTAGGTCTAGAAGGGCCAGAAGAAGAGATTGTGATGGGTTTCGGGGTGGTCATGCCTGAGCGGGGGCGCGGTTGAGAGATTGGGGCGAAGCGAGGGGCCGACGGCGGTTGGAGGGAGGCATAGGACTGGGTTAAGGGGTCATCGTCTTCGGAGTCGGAGGAGAGAGCATCGGCTTGGGCAAGGCGCTCGTAGCCCGTGGTCGGAGGTCTTGAGGAACGAGGCATCGTAGGTGCTTGCTGGGGTGAAGAGCGAGGGAGCGGAAGCTATTAAGGTGGGATGGAGACGTCGCCGCTGGCTTGGGCCATGAGTGGTGGGTGTATGGAGCAATTGCCGCTGTTTGTGTATTTCTCGATTGAAAACAGTTTGGTTCCGTATTCTTTCTCCGTTATATGCGAAAAGTCTGTCGATGGTTGAAAAGTCCGGAAACCTGGCCAAAGGACGAAGCAAACCACACACAAAGTCTATCAAAAGAAGGGAGGAAAATGAAGAGAAGTACTAATACAGAAGCGATGAAGGTGGCTTCGACGGCGAGGGCAGGAAACGGGTTAAGTAGAAGGCCCATGAAAGAGACAGGTGTTTGTTGCGGACACACAAAACTTTGAATCTCCAGGTGTCGCGTCGTCGTCGTCAAGAAGCGTGTGTCGTCAGGTTTCGGCGGACCGCGATGCTGTCATTGGGGTAACGGGCCCAGTGTTGCTGTCATCCTGGTCCGATCCAGGGCACCAAGGCAGCCTAGCACATTCTGGCCACAGCACTGGCTTTCACGCTGCTGGTTGGGTTTTTCCAACAAGGTTCCAGGTTCACTGATAGCGGACGCCGCGTTTACCCGACTGACTAAGGCAAAAGGCATGACATGCTTCTCCCTTCGAAGTCCGCATCCCTCGTGCTAGGGTGGTCTCCTGTGAGTGGCTGGCCGTTTGGGAACCTATACTCTGTACCTTAAGTACTGCCTTATGGCACCTTATCGTGGGGTAACTAGCAATAGCCAGCTGGCGTTTTCAGTTCCACGTTTTTTTCGATACCCGGTCTACGCTTTAAGGTAGCAATGCTTACCTTGAAGCGCATCAGGAATCTAAGATGGGTCGAAAAGCTTGCACTGTGAACAGCTGCTATGGGTGCCCTCAGCCTCTATTCTTGCCTTCGTCAATGTGCCTAGCCTCGTGTCCTATCTCGCAGCTAATATAGCCTGGTCTCTTGAAAGACTGATAACGTCTGCAAGCTCTCTTCTTGTTAGGCAAGAACCGTTCACGGTAAGGTGACACTTTGGCTGCGGATGGCGAGGCCTTCACGATTCGTATTGGTTTCCGCGGGCTGTGTTTGATTTCAGCACCCTCTCGCCCTGGTTCATGCTCTCAGCACCCTTACCATCGATTGGGATGTCTGTCAACGCCCCATCAACCCCAAACTCTCGGGTCGCAGATGGCCCATTCAGACTCAAAATCGTTCTCTTCCATCCGTAAATTGGCTCGATTCATCAGGCGACTTATCGATGCTTTCTTACTTCGGATCGCCATGAGCAGCTTCCGTTTTCATCACCACGCCCTTGATATCTGCAGGTTATCCGTGCCAACATATAAGCCCAGGAGTGCCATTTGGTTCCCCTTACCGAATGATAAGTCTAGCACCATCATTTGCGGTTTGGACGTCTTAAAGTGAAGCCAGCCCGAGTGATCCTCACACCTCCAAGCTTCCCAGTGTCTTGCGAGGTCGAGACGCAGCGGCCTAACCCTTCAACCTACCTCGCACTTTCGTTTCCCCTCGGTCTACGCGAATCTGACTTTCCTTCATCTTGTCAACATCCGCTCCACCTTGTCGCCACCATCTCTATCTGGCCAATACAGTACTATCATCTGGCGATGAGCGTACAATCAATCACAGGTCGTACTCTTCAAAATCAAATTTCCTTGACCCGTTTCTTGCGTGATATTCGAACATGTCCAGGGAGGTGAGGTGACGTCAAGGCCCTCCTCGCCCGACCTCGATGCTCAACGCGGCCGCAAGAGGCATCGGAGCCTTACAATATGTGACCTGACGGCCACACACTACGGCGGAACCGGCGAATCCAGCACCTTTCGCGGTCGTCCCCGACGGCGATCGACCTCGCCGATGACGCTATCTTCTCGGGCATCCTCCCGAGCCATCTTGTATCCTTCTGTGTCATCCACGAGAAAGAGTCTTCTCCGAGTCGTTCTTCTGGACCGACGCAGGAGCCAGAGCCCATCTCGTTCTCGATCACCCAATCACCGGCAGTTACTGCCGAGACGCCGTCGGAGGACGCGGAGCCGGAGCCGAACTCACACGAAGGAAGCGCACCAACCTAAGGAGCAGCTACCTCGGCTGTTCCAGGAGTTGTTCAAGAAGTCGGGCAAGCCCGGCCAGGACTGATCAGAGACAAGAGAGGGACAGCATGAACAGGACCAAAGGTGGGGGGAAAGGGCGGGGGAGGGGTGACACCAGCATCACCGATCGTGCAGGCTGCTCATAGGGTACCACGGTGTACGCAAAATCATATGCTCGAAGACGCGGTGGGAGGTATTGGCGGCGACTAGTTCGGACGGGGCCTAGGAGTGACAAAGATGCCGCTAGTTTTCTTTCCACGGTGCCGCTGGTTTTCTTCCCACGATGTCCATGTCTCGGACTGCTCAGATAACGCAAGACAGGCACCCAGACTATCGGTTCACGGTTTGGCTGGGTCGTGCCCGTATAGCCAACGGGTGTAACGGTCGTGGGACGGCAGGAGGGCACAGCTTGGCCTCTGGAACCTGAGGCGGTGAATCAGTCTGGAATTGTCGGGAAGTGTTCGCAGCGACTAGCAAGGCGAACAGCCTTCGTTTGTCGGGAGTGACGAAATTCGTTGAGGTCATCTGGGAAAGAGATATCGTATCAGGCGGAAGACACGGTTTCTCAAATCATGAAGCAGAGCAGAGCAAACTGGTGTATAATACATTACATTGCACATTGACAGCAATCTGAGAGTCAGGCTGGGCGGCTTAGGACAAAGCCGGTGATTCCGTGAGGTTGGGGCAAAGTTCTCAGGAAAATTGTCCGGTCAAGTGACCACCCAATCTTTCACAGGTTGCCTTGGACGAGCTGATGCTACTGCGGTAAAGCAAAGTAGTATGAGAATAGCATTAACCCCCGGAATAACACAAGTGAGGGTTGTTCGCTTGCTTGGGCCGAGTTGTGGAAGGTGGGGCGCACAGACCAGGCTGCCTCTGAAATGGGTGGCCACGTGAGGAAGATGAGCTTTCCAGGTAGCTAATCGGAATCGGGGATCAAAAGGTCTCCACAGCAGATGCCCCGCTGCAAGAGGCGGAGGGAGTGACCTCAGCTGCAAGAAGGCTGCAGCCAGCACCGCACCGTATTCCATGTGCCGCGCCTACCTCACATTACCTTACCTTAGGTACTTCAAGACCCGCGCCTGCCTCATTTGCATTATTTTTTCTGTCTCGCGCTTCTCAAGGTTCTTTTGCCCGGAGGCTGTTGTGCCATACTACGCGGCACCTCTTTTAGTTTCGCTGGCGGTTCTCGATCCAAAGTATCTGAAGGCAAAGACGGCGGCGGCATGGGAGCAAACACTCGTTGACACAGTGTCGGCTTGACTCGATCCACGACGATTCTCGACGCCATCCCGCGTTGCGCTCCAACCAACAGCTGCGTTCAAAGCCGTCCTCTCAAAGCACCAAGCCTCAGGTTTATTCCGACTTTTGGGTCGACGCCTCACCTCGGTTTCTTTCCTCCACGCCATTGCTGTGACTCCTCCTCTCCTACCTGGTTGGACCGTTCGGTCTAAAGTCATCGCAGCCTCGTGCTTTCCTCGACATCACCAGCCGCCGCTGGCTACTGCTTCCGATCTGTTCGACATCCAAACATTTTCTACCCAGTCGCATAGGTACTGCCGGTTCTCGCATCGTCTCATTTACCCGAGCTTGATTTGTCACAAAGCCTCTGCCTTTGACTATTTTTCTACCTCGATATTAACCCCCCCTCTTCTGCTTCATGATCCTTGCTTGTCATGATCGCAACTATTCTTTCCGACTGCGTACCCGAAGCTCACTGGTGTGAGGCATCCATCGCTCTCTAAAATCCAACGTCACCAGCAACGATCTTGAGTCAGCCGTTGCCATGGCGCCTCCAAACGGTTCGAATGGTGAGTCTCATCTCCTTGGCCGCCCGCCCACAACCCATGAGTAAGAAGCGAAGGAAGCGGGAGTATCGTCGCCTCGCCCCTACCTTTCTGATTCATGTCATAAACAACACTGGTCCTACCCCCGAGCGAAGGAAAACTGACAATTCTCTACTTAGGTCGATCCACCTTGGCGACCAACAGCCAGCCGCAAACGTGGAACGCGCAAGCGCTGCTGAACCCTCGTTCGTACGCACCATCGGTCGCCAAACGGAATTCCCCCAAACCGCAATCGCTAGCCAGCCGGGCAGCTCCGGCGAACCACCAGAACATGAACAACTCTGTTCTCTTCCAATTTGCGAGTCCAAACGATACAACTAGCGAGTCTCTTACGCCAAGCATGGCGTCAGGCGCGTCAACGCCGGTTCTAGACGGCGGCGCTTCGCCCTACGGAATGGCCAACGTTATCGAAAGAATAAATAACGTGCAGGACCGCGCCTCCGCCCCCCGACCGAAGCGCAGGAAATTTGACACTCCGGAGTCCGATGTCGACAAGCAGACCATGGCAGGCGGAGGTAGTGGCGTGCTCGGCGCGTATGTTAAGGAAAAGCAGGAGGAAGGCAAGAACGATCAGCCGAAAGTCTCCACCCAGTCGATCGATCTGACTGGGGGTGACGACGATGTGGTCATGGTTGAAAACCCCGGTAATGAAGAAGTCTGCTATGGCATGCTCACTGGTCATCTATCCTGCCACAAAGTTCCATCTGCAAAGCCAGGCACACAGAGCATCTTCGGTGCGGACTACATGCCGCCGGTGAAAGTTGTTCTTAAGAGAATCATCGGAGACTCCTCCAAGCGAATCCAGGCCTACGATTATACTCGAGACATTATTGGAAGCGTTGATGCGCCGACAGCAAATGGACTTGTTCCCCTGCTGGACTCCAACGTGCGGCTCAGGACCGACTGCAGGATCCCTGCGCGCAGAAGGCAACCGGACGAACAGCCTGGCCAGACAATATCGCGCTCGTACCCCCTAGAGATGACTCTCTATGGCCCATACAAGTTCGCCAGAGCTGTTGGCAAACATTTTCAGAGATACGGCATTACCCTTCGTCACCCTAACAGAGTCGACAAGGGCATCCGATATGAGAATGTCCACGCCGAGTCTAAGCCAGCTGCGACTGCGCCCAGATCCCTCTCGGGGGCTTTGTCTCATTACAACCCCCAGTCATCCACCACGTACTACACGAACCTTGCTCCTCGAACAGTGGAAGAAATCCGGTCAGACGTCATGGGTGTCTTTGACTCAATGGGAAACAGCGACGAACTCCCTGAGCTTGACCCAGTCCCTATCATAACCACTCCACTTCTCAAACACCAAAGGCAAGGTCTTTACTTCATGACAAACAGGGAGAAGACTTCGACTGCTGAGGAGAGATTGAATGGTACCATGTGGCAACTCAGAATCGGCCCCAATGGTCAAAAATCTTACTACAACGTCATCACCGGCCATGTTGACCGACAACTTCCCGGAGATACTCATGGTGGTCTCCTAGCTGATATGATGGGTCTGGGTAAGACTCTCAGCGTTCTTTCACTCATCGCAGGTTCTCTGGGGCAAGCTCGGGAATGGGCAGGTCGTGTACCTATCCAACCTGAGATGCCGCCGCAAAAAGCAGGAGGCAAAGCCACAGCCTCGAGCACCCTTCCTCTCACGAACATCACCATGAACACTAGAGCAACGCTGCTAGTCTGCCCCTTGAGTACTGTCACAAACTGGGAAGAGCAGATCAAGCAGCACATCGCCCCAGGGGAACTCAGTTATTACGTCTATCATGGTTCGAACAGAACAAAAGAAGTTGAAAAGCTAGCTGATTTTGACTTGGTCATTACCACTTATGGCTCTGTTTCAAGCGAGTTAGGCGCAAGAAGCAAGCGCAAGTCAGGCAAATATCCCTTGGAGGAGATCGGCTGGTTCAGAATTGTTCTCGACGAAGCGCACATGATCCGCGAAGTCGCAACTTTGCAGTTCAAGGCCATCGTTCGACTGCAGGCTGCCCGGCGCTGGGCTGTCACAGGAACTCCCGTCCAGAACCGGCTCGAAGATTTGGCTGCTCTGCTCCAATTCATTAGGCTGAAGCCTTTCGATGATCGCAATAAGTTCAATCGCTTCATCGTGGACCCGTTCAAAGCATGCGATCCTGAGATCGTTCCAAAGCTCCGTGTCTTGGTTGACAGTGTAACTCTTCGCCGATTGAAGGACAAAATCAATCTCCCTCCCCGAAGCGACCATATCGTCAAACTTGACTTCACGCCAGAGGAGCGGGAGATTTACGATCTCTTTGAGAAGAACGCCCAAGACCGTGTCAAGATTCTTGCTGGGAACGGCGTGCAGCGAGCGTTGGGAGGTCATACCTACATTCATATTCTTCGTTCTATTTTGCGTCTGCGACTTCTGTGTGCCCATGGCAAAGACCTTCTCAACGACGAAGATCTCGAGGCTCTTCAAGGAATGACAGCTGACATGGCTATTGACCTTGACAGCGACGATGAAGACGCCAAGCCGGGCTTGTCGAATCGCAAAGCGTATGAGATGTTCGAGCTGATGCAGGAGACCAATTCAGACGTCTGCAGCGCTTGTTCCAAGAAGCTGGGCACCAACGACGACGCTAGCATCGAGTCGGAAGGACAAGAGGATATTCTTGGCTTCATGACTCCGTGCTTCCACATTGTTTGTGGCTCTTGCATTAAGGGTGTCAAGGAGCAAACGAAGCGACTGCTACCCAGCGGTCAGACGATGGGACCATGTCCCATTTGCTCTGCTGTCGTCAAGCCTGCTTACGTGGATATTCGTCGATCCCAAATCAAGGCTGAGCATGAGGGCCCTGCCAAGGATAAGATCACGACGAATGGTCGCAAGAGCTTTGAGAAGTACACCGGGCCTCATACCAAGACCAGAGCGCTGGTCGAGGACCTTCTGAAGTCAAGAGCCGACACGGACGCGAACCCAGGCGAGCCACCCTATAAGTCTGTTGTCTTCTCGACATGGACATCGCATCTCGATCTCATCCAAATGGCCTTGGACAACCTCGAGATCAAGTATGTGCGCCTTGACGGCAGCATGACACGTATTGCCCGCACTCAAGCTATGGATACTTTCCGTGAAGACAACTCCGTACATGTCATTCTCGTTTCCATCACAGCTGGCGGCCTCGGTCTTAACTTAACGGCTGGCAACAATGTCTACGTCATGGAGCCTCAGTACAACCCGGCTGCCGAGGCTCAGGCTATCGACCGAGTCCACCGTCTTGGGCAGAAGCGTCCCGTCCGCACGGTCAGATATATTATGCGGAACAGCTTCGAGGAGAAGATGCTTGAGCTACAAGACAAAAAGAACAAGCTCGCCAGCCTGAGCATGGACAAGAAAGACAGAGTATTCGACAAGGGTGAGGCCGCACGGCAAAGGCTTTTGGATCTCAGAAGCCTGTTCAAATGATTTTCTATGACGACACGTTCAAGTCCTTAGGGAAGGGGTGGTCAATTCGATTGCATCGCGTATGCATAGCACGGAGGCGTTTGACCTCAACATGACTTTTTTTCCTTCCAGTTATTGTCTTCGGTGGACCTGTAACTCCATTCATCCGAGTTGAGGCGACTGCATTATCGGTGCAAGGGATGGGGGAGGCATTCTACTTTTCAACGTCCAATGACGTGAAGATACCACACCGCTGCATGTTTTGAGCAAAGGCGGCTTGAGATCGGTTAAGGGCGGAGTCAGGGGGCAAGTTTGATTTCTCATCCTACTCATTTCCATGCGATACTAGATCTGCATTAAACTGCTGAGTCGTAATATCTTCTCGGCGGGATGGGTACATTTGCTTTGAAAAGGGAAACATGGGCATCAAGATTCGATAGTCCGAGGCATTACTGCCTGCTTTTGCAGCTCACTCAGGTCACACGTCACATGTTTAACTGGGTCGCCGAGATTGCATCGTGAATATCATTCTGCTGTGGCGACATGCGAACAAGATCAATAACAACTTCCTGGAATGCGTCGCGATCAACGTTCCTTGGATGATGTTGACATCTTTTGTAGAACGTAGCTCTTTTACCTACAAAAGATGTCAGCGGGGGAGGCGCGGGGATATGGCGTCGAGCTCGATCCTCGTGTGGTCCACGATAGCCACATCCGAGGCAGAAAGAAGGCGGCTCTCATTTCTCCAGACAAGTCGCATGTGGTTCGATCGGTTTCAGACGCTATTCGTTCTTGGACTTGATGCCCTGGGCGTTGAGGACGCGATAAACTACTTAGGTAACATGGGCTACATGACGACGACTGTGAGTTGCATGTGTGTGTGTGTGTGTGTGTGTCTACGAGAGACACCACGCTCTCAATCTGTGCCGAAATTTTTTGTTGGGGCAGGCGGTGGTCGTGGTGCCCCGTCCATGATTCCTCGCGTCACACCTGTGTGCTATGTTTGTCCACGGGTAATGTGTGTCCAACAGCCAGCCAGCCCCGTCCGGCGGCTGAGCCGTTCGCCCGGGTCTCCGCCCCAACTAAACACCCGACTTCCCTCCCCGCCCCCCCAACTTGAGCTGTTGGAAGTGAAACCAAGCCTCAGCGAACATAATTTTGGTGTCGACAGGCCCAGGAAGTGGAGGATGCATGTGATTGCGGCTCAGGGTAGATGAACACCAATACGCGACTTCCGTTGATCATTAAGCAACAAACATAAGGAATTGAGTTGTGGACTAGAGTTCTAATACCACTGTGGGACAATATCGCGAAGAATTCGAAGTTCGTCGTGCCAACGGCACTCAGGAGTAGGTAAAGTTCTTGAATTTCATTCGTGCCCTTTTAGTGAGCCTTTCATTTCTAGTCTAAGTGACCAGCTTCGATTACTCTGATTGGACGCCCCGTTGCAGTCCCCGGACCCCTCAAACGCCTTAGAAAAACCCATCGACGTGCGACGTCGGCTGTTGCTTACACTCCCTGAATGATAAGCCAGGATTGAGCGAGACATTTCACCAAACCGCCCTTACAGCCGAAGTGAGCGACCCTCATCAGATGGATCAGCGCCACTAGGAAGTGAAAGCTTGATCTCCCACATCCCCCCCGCTTGGGCTCAGTTAAACACAAACCTGCCATTGATAATAATTTCCTTCCGTCATGTCATTCATGCAGCGTCAGCGCTCGCAACAGGCGGTTGAACGCGAGTGACTTGGTCCCCGGCGCGAGTGATCTTTTGGCCTTGGGAATCGGTGACATATGTCATGTCCTTGTTCTCAAACTGCGCACGCTTCCAAATCTCGACTTCACAACCACCGCGAAGAACACCAACGCGCATGGTAGACAGCAAATTATGGGCGGCATTGGAGTGGAGATAGACACCGCCGTTGAAGATGGCAGTGGCATCCTTTCCAATGGCGGAGGAGATGAGAGCCTTGCCACCCGGATGGTCTTTGATGAAGTCGGTAACGTCATGAATGACTCCGGCAATGGCAACGAGACCACGTCCGTTCTTGGACTGAGAGACGAAGTCATCCCAACTGATGACGGGAAGCTGTTCCAGGGGCACACCCCAATCGAGCTTGGCACGCTTCTGGTCGAGTTTCTTCTGGAGCTGCTGGACGCGACCCTTTTCGATCTCATTCTGGCGGAACTGCTTCAGATCTGAGGCAAGGCCAAGCTGCTTCCAGGTCCAGATGCACCACTTGGTAGGGTCATACTGCCACCACTGAATGGCGTTGCGGTAGTCGGATGGAAACTCGTGGTGGAAGTTGTGGTATCCCTCACCGAGAGTGACGAGCGCAGTGATGACGTGGTCACGAGGGGAGTTACGGTCGTCGAATGGCTGGTCACCGAGCCAGTGAGCCAAGGAGTTAACGCAGAAGGTGGCCTGCTGAACGAAGAAGATGCGAAGGATTCCGCCATAGATGTAGCCGCCCATCCAGTCACCCCACAGAAGACCGCAGAAGATGGTAGGGAAGACGACACCCATACCGATGACACACTTGATGAAGTGGATGTGTTGCCACATGACAACAGGATCCTCGTTGAGATCGGAGATGTCGGTCCGGCCCATGCGCTTGGGGTCCTGCTTCATGACCATCCAGCCGATATGGCTGTAGAGAAGACCCTTACGAACGGAGTAGGGGTCCTTGTCGGTATCGGTGTATCGGTGATGCGCGCGATGGCCGTGAGACCACCATCGAATGGAACCCTCGACGGCACCGGCGCCGACAGCGGCGAGGTAAATTCTCAGGGGAAGGCTGGCCTTGTAGGAACGGTGAGCCCAGAGACGATGGTATCCGGCGGTAATTCCGAGACCGGTGTTGAAATAGTATACGACGGCGAAAACGGCGGTCTTCCATTGGAGAGGGACCCAGTAGGATGAGATGAGACCAATCATGGGGATGACGAGGATAAAGGTCGTGTTCAGCCAGTTGACATGCTTGTGCCAGTTGCCCCAAGTAATAGGTTGAGTAGAGCTATTAGATGTTAGCACGAAGTTTGAGTGGTGTTGGTGAGGCCAGGACGCACATATGTGGCTTCTTGTTGTCGTAGACTTTTGCGGCACGGACCGGAACGTAGTCGGACGTGCCATCAGGAAAATTGGTAGCCTCCTTAGGAGTGGCGGAGGAGGACGAAGTCGTCGCCATGATAAACAAAGCCAAAGGGGCTTCGAATTCTCAGTTTGCGGTCTGTTCAGAAGACGAAAACCTCCAGGGCTGTTTGTGCCAGAGACAACTCTAACAATGCCGTGGTGCCTTGGGTGTGAAGCAACGTTCACGTTTGGTGTCGAAATCCAAAGGCCGTTGGGCAGTGGACTCTTTGGTGACGGAAACTCTTAAGAATAAAGGATACCAACCACAGGGTAGGAACGACGGGCTTGACTTATATAAAGGGAAACGGAAAGGTTTTAGTGACCCCAGCAAGGAGGAAAAGGCATCGGAATACAGAGGCCGGGGTATTTTTGGGCGAGGAGTCCGCCACCCACCAGCTTCAAAAATTCCCAGCAAACGAGTTGAGTGAGGAAAGTGGAAGTGGAAGGGTGGGAGTGGAAGGGGGGGGGGGGGGGGGGTGTCAGTGAATCAATCAGGTCAGGTCCCGTAAGTCACAATTACCCCAAAACGCAGAGGCAGATGCGCCGTGGGCCGTGGGGTATGAATTTGACTTGCTGAAAGGGAATGGGCGGGACCCTCGATCTGGCCGGGATTTGCGTAGAAACTGGGCAGATGGGAAGGGGGAAGAAGAAGCTTCCTTGCTAAGGTACTATGGTAAGGTAAGGTAGGTAGACAAAGCAGCGGGTCCATAGATCCATACAGGAACGCCGAAGATTGGGCCCCTGGCCTGGCCTTTCCGAGAGGGGGGGCACGACGCGTGTATCCGAACAGCTAGAATTGCAGGGCTCAAAGTATTTTGGGGCACGAAGTAAGGGCGCTGGGAACTCGGAAGGCGCATTCCCCTGCAGACGTGCTAATTGGTTGTGTAAAGTGATCATAACAGGAAGTGACCTTCATGCTGCTTACATCACAATTGCTGCTCTGCGTGATAGTAGTTACCTTATCTCGCATTACTACAAGGTGGCCGTTGCCAAATCATCTGTGCCTCGAGTCGAGGATTCCCTCCCGTCCCTCCGGCCGGCGGTGCGTCTGTGGCCTGACACATCTTCAGAGCTTAACCTCACGCCCATGCGTAGGGCGGAGCGTGATCCAAGCTACCTACCTAGTGCTCATCACGTCTCTCTGCGTTGGGAAAGCGATGACCAGATTCAACTATTCAACTTCGCTGCAGAACCCCTTCTCACAGAGCCAACAAAAAGCTTTTGAATGTCATCCAACATGACGATGATGACCCGAAAACGTGCCACCAACGACTCGATGATGGAGGATCAGTCTATGAGAGTCACAATCCAGAGCCAGCCCACAAAGGATCTCTCCGTATAGCCGAGGATGAGACGATTGACGGCCCCAGATCAGGTCACACCTTGGCTGGCTTGGCGTCCCTGCCAGGCTCTGGGGTCGCGTACTGTAGTAGACATTTGTCTCTAATGGTGGGAGGTTGTCAATCTGCAATGAATAACCGGCAAACACGCACGAGATGCGGTCCAGAGAAAGTAAAAAAAAAAAAAAAAAAGGTCCCTGCTCCCAACAACTTCCCCAACGCTTTTCTATATAAATGCCCGTCCATGATTGGACACAGCAGGGGCTGACCCCTGCCGTGTGCTCGTTGCTGGGGCGGGGCGGACTGGCGGCTGGAATCGAACCTATCCGTTTCGGGCTTCAGGGTCCACTCTTTACTTCCAACTCCCACCTCTGACTCCAGGGCTGAGGGCTGAACAGAGCTTCTTCTCGTGGGAAACGCAACCCAATACCTGACCGCGGCATGAGTCCTATCCAGCTACGCCTTGACCGACCATGTCCTTTTTCGATGCTCGTATACTGAATGCAAATGCCGTTTGGACAAATGTGGCGATAACTGAGACGTTTCTTATCAAAAACCTCTCGTTTGCACGAGCGACAACGCAGTCAAGCCTACTGCCGTAATATATCCCGCCTTGTCATATACAGTAGCTCCGTTCCTGCAGCTGCCTACGAAGTATCTCCCTACCAGTATCTGCATCCTGTGTACCACGTAAAGCTCATCACCAACCGTCTACCGCTTCGCCGGACGAAGACTAGCCATGCTCATGCTCATCCCTTCGATCGGGGGGCAAAGGGAAAAGTCGGGACTCAAGAAGCATTGAGGCGACATATCAATCGCGAGCTCTAAATCGCTGTCGCAGACTGACTGACCAACCGACCTTGTCTAGGCTTCCCCTGGTACATGCGTGAAGGCGCATACGTCGAAAACACGGAGAGATGACTTCAGCCAGTAGAATCCGACTTCGTTCAGTTGAATCGGCGGTGGCGGATTGGTCTGGAGTGTGCCTCAACATCTTCTCCACCTAAGCTCCGTACAGTGACGGAGGTCTCACGTTTTGCCCCGAACAGGGATCATATCGCCCTCCCTGAACGCCGCAGCGACCGTTTCGTGGAATTCAGAAACTGCGCCAGCGACTCGTCCATTTCACCATTGCTGGAATTCCCCTCCACGACAACTTTGGGACGATCTCTTCGAACCTGGGAGCCATTCATTCATGTAACATACATAGTATGAGTCTGTCTGCTTCCCCGAAGATCTTGAACAAACAGGTCGACATCCGCCATCCCACTTCAGCATCCCGGCCCATCCCCAACAGAAACAGGACCCTGCCCCGCTATCCTCCGCCCCAGAGCTGCAGGACACCACAGGGGTCACAGGCGTCTCCTCGCCGCCGAACCCGAGGTTGCTCTTCTCTCTCCGTAGTGGACTCGTCGACGCCCATTCGCCATTCATCTGGCTCCTTCACGCGGTGGCGGCAGCAGATCTATCACGTGGAAGATTAGATAACCAAAACCAGCGGAGGCGCTCACGATCAACGATTTCGCAAAAGTTTGCCTCACACCGAAAGAAAAATGTTCGCCATTCTGGAACCTTTCTGTGCTAGTACCGATACGGTAAGGTGCTCCCTTCCGCACTTCGCCGACGCCACACCGGTCCGCCCTGTCAAACCGTCACACCTTTCGTCTAAAAATTGTGGCCGCGGAAGCGTAGCCGCTGCTGATCCGAGGAGCCCCAAGCTGCCAAGTTGGATGCTTGAACAACGCTGAGAAGTCAGTTGACGTATAACGGACCAGTGTACGGGCAAAACGTTTAATTCACCCCGGAGCCCTTTTTTCTTTACCTTGTGGTCGGTGCGAGTGACAGCATGAAGGTTGGCTTAGTGTCAGGAAACTACCGTCTCATCTGTTGCCTTCCGAGATGTCTGATTTTTACGAGTGGTAATGTGGCCTGGCAAGCGGGTGACAAAATAACCAATTTAACCGGCATACGTAGATTCACCCGCCAAAAGTCTTGGCAGAAGATGCTGACTCACCCTTACTTGTCTAACTAACAACTGGTCGTATAATAAGTATTACTAGGTAAAACCTAGCTTATGAGTGTGATTATTTGCCTGGTTCTACAGTCCCTTCGTCCCCGGACAAAGATCCTAAGCTCGCTTGTTGTCGACGAGCCGATCCGGACATGAGGACGACGAGGCTCGGGTCAGCTCATTCGTCGATAATTAAAGTGTCCCCCGGATCATCCCAAGCAAGTACTGCAGGCACACCAATTTGCATGGGCAGGGTATACCTCCAATGATCTGGACTGGAGTCGTCAAACAACAAACGCTGAGCCGAGCTTGACTAGGCATCTGCCGTTCATGACCTACGCAAACACTTGACGGAGCTGTTGATGTTCTTAAAAGCTGAGAAAGACTGAATGGTAAAAGTTTGTCTTCCGTTACGACAAATACTTACGAGGAAATATTTGTGACATGACCTCTACTCCTGCAGAGGTAGTTGAAGCAGGTCATCGATTCGTTAGTGGAGGAAGTCCAGAAGGCTGCGACGGAAACACAGAAGCGCTGCTAAGGCGGGTCATGAAGCACGAGAAGACCAACAAGCCCGTTATGTTGCCGCCAGTCGGAGCTTTTATTACACAGGTCGCAAGATACAATGAGGCCCTCTAGCGGGTCGACCGGAGCCACTGTTGGCCTTTGGAGATGACCTGCCTGTTCTCCAGCTGCTTCAACTACTGCGACATAGCGCCGCCATGGGTCGAGACGTGACGACGGTCCATTTGTACGGTATCCTCCTCTCGGCAATGAAGCGTAGCAGCTACCTCCAGCATCTTCCAATTCGCTCCTGATCGTTTTCAACACTTGTTACAACGATCGCCCTCGGAGCTGAACGTGCAGCCCTGTTGTTTACAAGCTTCGCCTCTGCACGCCTCAAGTGTTGACCCGCAGAAAGTTTCGTATGTTTGAGTCTGCTCATCGCTTGGTTCCTCGGGTTGAAGTTCTGTCAAGATTCTCAGAGCCATCGGTTCCGGCGGAGGAGTCGATCAGCAGGCTCGACGAAGACGCTCAAGCGAAGCGCCCCGTGATGTAGCCAGCAGAGACAGATCCGCACATGTGCGATGCGTACGAGAAGATTTCCTCGTCAGGTTCTGTCAATATAGTCGGATCCGAGGACGGAAGCTCGGGTTTCGAAAGGCCCAGGACATCCCATCCGCCAGAAAGACAGTCCGGAGAGACGGGTATGGCTTTGATACCGCAATCATCGTCTTGAGCCTCTCAATGCTCAGCACCGTCTTCCTTCCGCGTGGGTGTCCAAGATGGATTTCAATTCATTCAATCCGAAGGCGAAGACCGTCAGCACCAGCGTTCTCCACTGTTAGCTCCAACTGTCGAGCTCATCTCGACTCGGCGCATGTATTGCTCGACGATATCGGTCGGTTCAACGACGCACACGGGCGTGGGGGGTTTTTCCCCCCGGGGTTGTCGAGTAAATTCCTACTCAAGACAACCCTCCTCCCATGATGGGTATCGTTGCCTTGAAAAAAGCTTCCATGCTGGGCAATGAGGTCGTCCGGAGGCATGCTATGGCGAGGACGTGTGCTTTACGCTCGATGTCGGGTGGCGGACTGGTTCGAAATGGACGGGGCGGAAGATTACGATATCATGGCCGCAATTTATGGTTCCATCGTCCTTGGTTTCTGATGCTCCTGTCCAAAGTCCTGGTTGATATAAGAGAAGAAAGATGGTGCCAAGGGGAAATCATGACGGAGACTATTCAGCCAAGGGCATGGTCGACGCAGTCTTCCAGGGACCGGGCCAGGCAATTACTACGCTTTCCCCGTTATCGAGCACGGCCAACTACCAATCTCCTTGGGTTTAGGCCATCCATGGTACGTGGTATTTCGAGCTTAGGTAGGCATCGAAGATGTTCATCGGAGTTGGCCACAGCCTTGATTCATGTGGGGGGCTTTGACATTGCGAGCTGAGGTTGTGGCATCCCGTGTCCCAGTTACGTGTAGCCGCACTACGAAAGCGTCAAGGTGGCCTCTGAGCCTTCCAATTCAAGGTCTGGCTCCAGATCATTACAGTAGTCAGTAAACACTGCCAAACGTTTCCTGAGCGACCCATCATCGGACCCTCGCATTACCACGGCTACCAGCACTAGGCTAGGGGTGTAATTCCTAGGTATGGTAAGTAGATCTCATTCGACGTGGAAAAGAACCCCCCGATTCAAAAAGGTTACCAAGTCGGCAAGAAAGTTCTCACGAACGCAATGTGCTAGACAAGAAGCAAACTTTCGCAGTTTTCGGAACTAAATCAGCTCATTGAATGGAAACTCGTATCTCAAAAGAATCTTTTGCTTTTATGCTCATCGCAACATCCCAAGTGAAAAAGTCGCTCCAAGAGCTAACCCTTGCAATATCCGCATCGGAGATATAGTGGCCAAGGCATAAATCTCGGCGAGTTGAGGGCCAGAGGACTTAAGGTTTGGCATCATTGGCTGTCAATTTCAACGAATGTAATCCAGGAGGTTAGGTTTGTACCATCATCTAATACACATACATGATCCCTAAATATCCGCATCGATGCTATGCTAGGAGAATCCGGAAGACAAAAAAAAAGTGAGCAGAAATCTCCTGTTCCAATTGAGAGAAGCTTGTTGACATCGTGCCAAAAAAGCCCGCATATACTCCCAAATTCCTGCTTCTCGTAGTGTTACAACCCTTTTTATCTCTGAGCGTCTGTCGATATCGTGTCAGCAACTGCCGTCGCTGACAATGCCGATTCATCGTCGAGGTGTATTTTTTCTCGCATCATCTGGTCATCGATCGAATCCAAATCAGCACCGCCGATACCCTCAAGTTCTGGTGCTTCGGTTTTGGGCTTGCTAACAGCAGTAGTAGCAGCAGCAGCATCATCAAGCAGCTCCAGCTGAGAAGCTGATCGAGGGTCTGTCTGCGTACTTTGTCGTCCAATTAGCAAAAGATCCTCTTGAGAGGATGCCTTCACTTGTAGCTCTGGACTTTTGGTTGCCTCCGTCGTAATGTCCAAGTCGGAAACAGACTTGGCCCCGGTGTCGGGCTTTTCCTCAACTTCCTCCACAAGACGGACAGTTTCCCCTGCCAAAGAAATCCCACCGCCAGCTGCTGCTGTGGTCGCCGGATCCTGGTGCTCGGCAACTTCGGCACCGTCTTCACGGCTGGATATGACGTCGTTTCTGTCCATTTGGTTTTCGGGTCCTGTATGCCCCGTTTTGGGCGCTGATTGCCCTGTGGCGTCTATGTTCTCTCGCAACGCGTCCTTCCCTTCTTCCTCCCCCTCCTCAGACCCAAAATTTCCTGCTGTTTGTGCACCAACAGAAACATTCTGCACTGTCATTGGGCTTTCCATCGTAGGCCGAGCATCGACGGGATCGATGGGCGTGCGTGATTCTTTGAGATCATCCCTGGAAAGAACCTTGGAAAACTCATCTCCTACAAGTTTGGTAACCTCCTGCACCGGCGTGTGATCAACATCGACGTCGTCCGACGACGGCGTCAGCTGCAGACCCTCCAATTTCTGCTGCATAGCCTTACTCGTCTCTTCCAGAGGCTCTGGAGTCGTGACGGAGTCCTTACTGGTGGTCGGTGTGGCGCTTTTGGGCTCCTCGATCTCGTCAACCCCAACGTCACTGTACGATGGTGCGATGTTCTTAGCACCAGCCCATCCAGACATGCTCCGACCCCTGCTGGGAGGGTCACCTCGCCCGTAGTGGCTCGGGAGTGGACTTGGAGGAGATCGCCCTCTGGTATAGTAGTAAGGGTCCTGGGAGAACCCCATATGGGGGTTAGCGTACGTGTGGCTCATGTTTACGTAAGACCAGTCTTGAGAGGGTTGGACTGTTCGGACACGTCCGGGGCCGTTGTAACCGTCCACAAAGTATTCTTGCATTGTGTATCCATCGTCCACGGATATGGATGGAGGAGCTAGGTCGTCACCAGCCGCTGGATCGGGGAAAAGAGCCATCAGCGACGAAGCCTGCAGTCGTAGCCGAGGATCGTCGCTTAGACAAATATCCACAATTTCTCGATACCAAGATGGGACAATATGCTCCTCGCCAAGAATCAGTGGCCGACCCTGAGCTTCGGGTTCGTCGTCTTGTGCGGCGAGTGCCCAAAGAACCATGCCAAGCTGATAGAGGTCAGACTTAACACCGATGTACATAGAGATGCGCTGGTTGCTCTCGATAAGCGGGGTGGCTTCCGGCGGCTCCCAACCTACGGGGCAACCTCTTCTGTTGATGTCGATGATCTTTGCGTCATCATCATAATCGATGACGATATTCGAGAGGGTGAAGTCACCCTGAACAAAACCAGCTTCATGAATGTCCGCCAGTCCCTGTACAATCTGGCGTGCCCATTTCTCACGAACAGGCCAGGGAAGACCGAGTTCTGACTCTTGTCTGTTGTCGTAAATGACATCAATGAGAGCACCATGAAGGGCGTAGCTGATGAGCAGTCCCTTGACGTGTTCGTCATCGTCGTCTACAACCACGCCGTAGAATCGAATGATGTTTCTCGAGTATCGAAGTCGGTTCAAAGCGTTGATTTCGTAAAGGAATTCGTCAATCGTGTCGGGACCCGGAATTTCCTTTTTGATAAGCACCTCACCCCCAACGCATACTTTGTAAACAAAACCAGACATGTGAGAGTCGAAGTCAATGTCACTCTCTCTTATCCTGCGACATCCCAAGTGCTGCACCTGACGAACGGTGGGATATTGAATGATTTCCTGACGAGAGTTAGTACATGTTTGTCTGAGCCTCGTGTTCAAACTCACATTCACATCTTCCACCACATGAACATGGAGTCGAGCGTCGGTAGTTTGTAGTTTGAGGTTGGTGACAGATTGGTAAAACTGGATATCTTGCAGGCTGTCCCTGATGGCTTCGTAAATTTTAGAGCTCTTGTCACGTTGGGACTTGGTATGCAACAGGTCCATCTCAAGTGAGCCGTCCGGCGCATTGCGATAGTCCAAAGAGATAGTAACCCGGCGCCAGAGGGTAGGCGTTTCCCGATAAGTTACAAAGAACTTTTCTCTTTTGGATTTGTCTCGGAAATGCATGCTGAGGTTGAGGATCCACGTCGTCTCAAGTTCATCGTGAATCATTGCCTCGTATTGAGATTGAGATGTTGTTACTGAATGGGCGTCCGAATTTGATTGGACCTCGTGAAAGTTGGGTTCTTCTTGAGCGGGCCCCCTGACTTGGGATACTCTCTGATCCAGGGCCCGTTCATCTTGAGCCTTCTCCTCGATGGGGCTGACTGGTGCCGGGGAGGCTGACTGGATTTCGAACGACGCATTTTCGGATAAGTCCGGGGCGCTAGCCCGTGGGAACGTCTGTACCTGCGATGCTGCACGTGAAGGCTGCACACGTCTATCCACTGACAGAGCACGTCTCTCCGCCGGTGAGGGCTCAACGGGTGCGAGATTGTTTCTACGCTCCGACTGTTGGCGTTTGAAGGTCTGCGCTCGAGGAAGTCCGGGCACTACCTTTCTCGAGACTCGTCGTCCCAGGTCGGCGCTTTGCGGGTCGTCGGAGTCGGGCTCGGGCTCGGACTCCTTTGGCTGGGGCGGGCCGACGGGACCAGGAGCCCGGGTGGCGCTGTTTCGTCCGAATATTTTACGGAAGAAGCTGGTGCTTGTGGACTGGCCCGTCGACGAGGGCGGCGGCGGCTCCGTCGAAGATAGACTAGTTTGAGCCATGATGCGTCAAGTTGGCCGAATCCTGTCGAGTCCTTTAGGAGCTCGACAAGATGGGATAAGGTGAGGCTCTAAGCGGTGTAGTTATGGGGGACAGGTGTGTTAATTATGGATATGCCCGCGAGCCAGGCGAGGGACAAGGATAAGCCCTGAAGCGAAAGACGGTCAACTTCAAGCTTGGTCAAGCCTGGTCCGAGCTGGCCTTGGTGCCAGGTCGAAGCTAGATTGGGCTGGAAGCGGGCTGGGGTGGGCGAGACAAGAATGACGGCGGTCGTTTTCTTGTGGACGTCCACCTGTAACTCGAGAGTGACGGATGGTATGCAGGTGGCCGCAGGCAGAACAGGACATCAGATGCTGTGACGCAAGACGATGGATATGTACAGAGAACTGATGGTGAAGAACTCGACCATATTCAGATGAGAGGGACGAGGAAGGATCGATCAGGTATTGATGTGTGTGTTTGTGTGTGTGTGTGTGTGTGTGTATGTGTGTGTTTTGGAACAATTGGGAAGCCCAAGAAGGAGCTTTACCATGAATTATTGGTGTAGGTCGGGGCAGCTGCGATGCATGCGTTGTCATCCGGCATCGAATTGATGGAGTTGAGAGGTGGAATTGAACTATTAAGGACCCTAGATGGGCTCACGCCTATTGGCGACAAATCGTTTTGGCGAGGGATATGGTTTGCTGGCCCCAAAGCGCGGGGGCTATGCGGTACGTGACCTGAGTCGAACCCGGTCGCTCTGAGCTTCGGCCAGAGAGATGTCGTTTTGAAATAGGACGACAACAGGCGACGTCGACGTACATGGGCGAGCTATGTATTGATTGGAGCGAACGTTGGGTATGGTATGGCTGGGCTCGGCTGGATTGGAAGTGACGGCTGGCGTAAGGCGTGGTCGCGGCAGGCTGGATAAGGCGAGCGTCGGTCTGATTTGTATAGAAAACAAGCGACGACGACCGGGGTGGTTCCGAGAAGGAGGGGGAGGGGCACCGTTGCCATGGACGGCCGTGTTGTGGGGTTCGATGGAGAGCGTCTGGAGCAGATTTCCTTTTCTCGCAGCGGGATATCCCACCTTGTGTATGCATGCAGGAGAAGCGCCTGAGATGAAGCACGAGTTGGGAGTCGGAGCTAAGGCAGGACAATATCGGGTCGTGTTTCTGGTTGCTGTAAGAGGCTGGGCACCGCGTGAGACCCAGTTGACCTCCGTACCCATGGAAATATCAGGCGAGACGACGATCCATGGGAGCCTTTGGAGCGGGTGGGCAGCAAGAGACAACGCGCGGTTGATTGGGAAGTGAGAATTGATAGAAAGGGAACTCCTGTAATAAAAAAAATAAAAAAAAAGGTCACACTTGAGCCGAGTACCTTACAGAAGCTCTCTCTGGTGATGGAGGTCACCTTGGGGTACCACCATTGCAACGGTGGTCTAAGCGGCCCTTTGCGGAAATGGAGCTTTGCTAACTTCGATGCTTTGTCCTTCGCTCTAACCATGGGGCTTTCGCAGTAAGGCCCAAGAAGACATCCTCTCGAGTGGGATTACGCAGAAAAAAAGAAAGAAGAAAAAAGGCACGCTTCTGTTTTGGGCTGCAGCGAACATTTTCGTCTGAGACCGTCATTGGATGAAGGAAGGTTCTTCCCAGCTAGAGAGCGCACGTCTTTCTTAGACGAGCTAAGCCCTCGAAGCGCTGCTCTTGCTCCCTCCCTGTCAACCGCCCGAGGCCGTCCACCATCACCAACCAGTAGTACTAACCACACAAAACTACCTCACCTAACAACTACGAACTCCATACACTTCTCTTCGACCTTGGCGGCTTCTTTGCCTCATGTACGGAAACCCGAAAACTTAGCCCAGCCCTCCCACGGCGATTGGACATCGTCTAATGCGGAAATTGGGCTCGTTGGGCTTTGGTCTAGAATCCTCGTTCGAAACCTGCGAACATCCACATGGCTGATGCAAACTTCCTCCCTTAATCAACTTCAGAATCAGCAACTGACCGCCCTTTCTACAGCATATCTCGCCTTGCATATTGGCCCACCCGTCAAAATAAGAACTGGCAAGGGTGGCTGGACGACAATCGCAGCAGTGTGTTCCAGATGCTAATCGAAGGGGCATGTCATAACGGACACCCCAAGAACCAGACTGCCCCGTTGCATCCACCAATCTTGACTCAATTGTCAGAGGTGAGATCTCGACCTGGACCGGTTTGTCCGACTGCGCACTCGCCGGTTCTAATTGTTTTCGCCTACGACGGCCGTCGAAGCCGAGTCCCGGAGGTGGCACTTGTATATCTCAAGAAGACGAGATGAGGCCAAATTTGCCTGCTGGACGGCCTTTGCCGATAAGAGCCAAGTGATTCCGAAGATCCTCCGAATGGAGAGCACCTCAATCACATGATTAGACTCTCGAATCCCCGGACCCGTTTTCTGCCACAAATAACTGCTCCAAAGAAGAGCTTGTTACTTGCGACCGGCATCAGTCGAGGATGCATTCGTCGCGCAATCTTATGAGCTGTACAACCACAACGTAATAATGCGGACGAGATACCCACGTGCCTGCTGCTCTCATGCGGGAAAGGCCTTCTGCACGACCCAAAGGCTTCGTCCACAGCTGTGAACGCCAACTCATCGCCAACCAGCGCTCCACTTGCACGGCTTCTACCCCTCCACTGCCTGACGCTACTCCATATTCCATGGTGACACGGCAGCTAGCGCTGCATTACAGGAGACCGCATGCACAGACAGAACGAACTGTTCCAGCGTCATTGAGAATCTCCCTGCGAGGTTAGTGCTGTACACCGTACACTCGACTGCAACATGGCGTCTCGTCTCGGTGCTCCAACACCGAATTACTGTTTGCTTACCCGTGGCCTCTGATGGTCTGAATTTCGGCTCGCCGGCCGGTCTTCCAGTGCAGCTGGGCTGCTTCTGCTGATGCCTCTGGACGCAACATGTAATCAAGGCACTGCACTGTACGCCTGTTGTTGTCAGCCCTGCCCCTCGCTCAACGTCAATGGCCGGCCCAAGGAACCACTCCTCACGCGCTGGCTGCATTCGGGCACCGACGCAGCCCAAATGGTGAGGCTGTCTTCCCGTTAACAGGTTGTCCTGTACGCATGGCTTGCATCTGCATCGTCCCAGGATCCGGCTCTATTGACCAACTTGGCCGCTGACGTCGAGCGGGTCAACGACATGCATTCTTGAAGTGTCCGGCGGCTTGAGATCATCAAAGAATGGACGTCGTTGGAGATGGGTCGTCTCCCTCGATTCTGAGTACCTCTCAGTCGCTACTCCGACAGTTGAAAGCAAGCATAGCCATGCTTCGACACGCGCATGCCCAATCGTGGTCTTGAAGATCTCCCCTCCTCGAACGTGCTGGAAGCACATGACTTAGTAGATTCAATATCGGTGATCGGTGGCGGGAAGGACAAAAACGGTCACATAACGGCCGTGGTGCATCGCCGTCTGCCACCTTCGACAGATCTCAGCCCCCAACGATCCTACGTGGGTGTATTAAGGACACGCCATCGGATCAGACCCTGAAGGAAAAGCGTCCAAGAGGGGTGGGTCATCCCTACCATGCAACTGTCGTCGGTCGACCTCTCTGACGGGAACGTCACGCACGCAAATCTGGAGCAGCCCCTCGATGCCAATAATCGTCTAATTAGAGAGGCATTGGAGGCATTGGGCCACATTCAGGCACTCGTATCGAACATCAACGCGACCCGTCATACATCACAATTGAAAACCAGTCACCACAGTTCCGAATGGATGTCACTTCCACTCAGAACAGACAGCGCATCCGTGATTTGGGGGTTCTGACCCCGCGGCGAATAACGACTCCGACGTAATGCGCGGCACAACAGTCTCGCAAACGACACCAGAAAGCAGCGGCCGTTCGTCGTTTGTGGGTGGGCGCGTCGGGCTCCGTCCGTTTACATCTGCAAGCGTCTGCCTCCCTTTCCCGGTAAACTGGTCGTCTCCCCTCCTATCCTGTCTTATTCCACTTTGCTCGCCTTGAACAGCAGCATCAACTCGACGTCAAAACACCTCGGTCGGAGACCCAGTCGAAAAACAATAATGCAATGCTGTGAACACGGATTGCTACCGTCTTGCATCTGCACATCACCTGGCTTGGAACAAGCTTTGATATTTGGCTAAGTCGCCGAGTGCTCAATGCGCACCATGGCGGCTCTCTACCGTAGTGTACAATAATCTCGCCAACAATCACCCCTATGCAAAAACCCAGTGCCCTGCTCTTCTGCCTATGAAGACCACCGAGGCGGGCGCGCTTCTATAGCTGCAGGCGCAGACGACAGCCGCAGTCTATGCTAATGGGGGTTTGACTACAACCCTATTCTTACAACAAGTGGGCCGGTCCCGGCCTTTCTCTTCCCAAAAACACCCGATCCCCCCTTGAGCCAAATCAAGCCAGCCAAACAGAAAACGAGTCAAATAAACCATCTAGAGTAGAGATGCAGTGGTTGTGTTGAGGCGTGTCAGCACACTAGACGGCTTTAATGCGCGTTCCGTCTAATCGTCTTTGGGTGAAAGAATGAACTCCAGTCATCTACGCCCGCAACTCCATCGTCGCCTGACCCTTCACGTCAGGGAACCTGTGAACGCCATACCAGGAGCCGTCGTGGCTGGGCGACGTCCCCATCGTGGTGTGCAGAGAGACGGGTCCTGTAAGAAGGCATCGAAGAGGCAGGGGGGGATTTTTTCCCCACCCGCGCAGGGCGGGGATGCAACATGGGGGTTAGTCGGAATCGACTACCTGGTTAATCGCAGTCGTGTGATCTAAACGTCGTCCTCTTCGTCGTCCTCGTCCTTCTCCTTCTTGTTCTTCTTGTCCTTGTCGTCCTGCTCCTTCTGCCACTCGCAAGCCTTGCATTTGTTGGCGGCCTCACGATCGAGCTCGGGGAAGATGAGGTCAAAGACTTCGGAGTACCAAGCCACCGGCTTGCCCTCTATGCCCTCCTTGATATTCTGTAGTTTCGTGTTAGTAATGTGAAGTGGCTTCAGAAAGTTGTTCGTCTTACCTCGGGAAGCTCAAGCCAGTCGGACATGCAGTCCTTAGGGAAGATGATAGTCTTGCATCCAGCGCGGCGCGCGGCGACCGTCTTCTCGCGAAGACCGCCAATGCGGAGCACCTTACCGGTCAGGGTGAGCTCACCAGTCATGGCGACGGTGGGGTTGACCGGGGTTTCGAGGGCGAGAGAGAGCAGGGAAGTGGCCATGGTGATACCAGCCGAAGGGCCGTCCTTGGATACGGCACCATCGGGGACGTGGAGGTGAAGCTTGGCCTTCTCGAAGAAGTGGTTGTTGGGAAACTCCTTGACCATAAGGGCCTTGGCGAAAGAATAGGCAATGGTAGAAGACTCCTTCATGACGTTCTTGAGGTTACCCGTGATCTCGAGGCTGGGTCTGCTGCTCGGGCGAAGAGGGCCCTGGAGGATAGACTCAACGTACATAGCGGCGCCGCCCATCTGGGTCCATGCAAGACCCATGGCAACGCCGGCGGGGTTGACCTCGTAAAGGCGGTCGGACGTGAAGACCGGGGGACCGACGTAGTCAATCAGGTTCTCCTTGCCGATGGTGACGTGGACCGTGTCCGGGACGTTGAGTGCGACGCGGGGCTTCTCGGTGGCAGGAGTCTCGGCCGGCTGCTCCCCGGTCTCGCGGGTGGTCTTGTTCTTCTTCTCCGACTCCTCAAGAGCCTCCTTCCCGTCCTCGGTCAGGGCTTCCTTCTCAGGAAGGACCTCTTCGCCAAGGTCCTGAACGATCTTGAGGGCCGACTTGCGGTAAACCTTTTCTATCTGCTTCTTGAGGTTACGGACACCAGATTCGCGGGCGTAGGACTTGATGAGCTCTTCAATGGCCTCCTCGCTGAGCTTCACATCAGCATTGGCCAGACCCGCAGCCTCCCTGGCAGCGGGAGCTAGGTATTTGTCTGCGATCGCCTTCTTCTCGTCCGCAACATAGCCCGAAAGCTGAATGATTTCCATCCGATCGAGAAGAGGCCTCGGGATGCTGTCGGTCATGTTGGCTGTGCACACGAAGAGGACCTTGGATAAGTCGACGGGGACGTCCATGTAGTGATCTAGGAAAGAGCTATTCTGCTCGGGATCGAGCAACTCGAGCAGTGCGGAAGAAGGGTCGCCCTGATACCCGCGGCCAATCTTGTCGATTTCGTCAATCAAGATTAGAGGGTTCTCCGTCTGGCACTTCTTCAGCGCCTGAATAATGCGACCGGGTAAAGCACCGACATACGTACGTCGGTGACCTTTGATCTCGGCCACATCAGTCAGACCGCCAACACTGAATCTGTAGTACTGGCGGTTCAGGGCGCGTGCGATAGACTTGCCGATCGAAGTCTTTCCAACTCCAGGAGGACCCACGAAGCAGATAATCTTGCCCTCAACGGTACCGCGGAGCTTGCCTACAGCAATGAACTCCAGGATACGGTCCTTGACATCTTTCAAGCCGTAGTGATCCTCGTCCAAGACCTTCATGGCGTTTGAGATGCCAAAGTTCTCGGCACTCCGCTGGCCCCAGGGAATCTGAGTAAGCCAATCGAGGTAATTGCGTGTGACGTTAAACTCAGAAGCTGCCGGCTCTAGGTGCGCAAGCTTATTGATTTCGTCGTCGAACACCTTGCGAACAGCCTCTGGCATTGCTAGCTTGTCGGCCTTCTCCTTGAACCTCTCCACCAACTTGTCCTTGCCATCAGACTCCAGGCCAAGCTCGCGTCGGATACCCTTCATTTGCTCCATGAGCCAGTACTCGCGTTGACGTTTCGTAATCTTGCTCTCAACGTCTTTGGTAATCTTTGACTGTAGCTGAGCGTTCATGAGTTCCTTCTTGAGTACGATCAGGGCCTTTTGCATTCTTTCCTCAACGTTGAGACTGGATAAAACTTCCTGAAGCTCGCCCTGCTCACCAGAAGACACCGCAGCGGCGAAATCAGCAAGCTTCGCGGGCTCGGATGTGACGTTGCCGGTAGACTGGCTCATGGAAAAGGTGGATATTTGGTCTCTGAAGAGGCTGTTCATGGTGGCAACTTCCTTGAAAACGTTGACAATCTCGTTTGTGACAGCACGGATGACAGCGCTCTTGGGATCATAAGGCTCCTCGGTCAGGTTTTCGACATTAACAAGACTGACAGGATATCTCTTTAGAAAGGCGGTAGGCTCATATTTCTCCGCGGCCTGGTCCGGTTTAGGCGCCACGGCGCTTTCCTCGAAGCTTGCAACAACGTCGCCCTTCTTATCCGGCTGTGCCTCCTCCTCAGTTGCCTTCGGGGGTATGGGCTCGGGAACCGGCTCAACCTTGGCTTCGCTGGGCTTCTTCTCCTCGGATTCGGGTGGTATCAAACTCGACAGGCGGATACGACGGTGAGGGTACAGGATAGCCGTCAGAGCGCCCTGCTCGCCGTGCATCGGGAAGGCACTAGTGATCTGCGCAAAGACACCAGTGTCGTAGACGTCATTGATGTTGCGGATAACGTCCTCGTCCTGGTTCTCGTCCTTGAACAGGAACGCTCCAACGTACGGCTGGCCTCTCTTGATCATCTCGGTGATGGCGGCAGCCACGTTGGGATCCTTGATGGTAATAGCTTTGTAGAAACCAGGGAACAATGGCCGCTTCGCAATAGGAATGGCTAAGACCTGGGGATATACATCCGGCACGACGGGCTTCTGCAAGCTCTTGTCTGAGGACTTGCGTCCTTTCTTGCCGCCGCCGTCACCCTTATCATCACCTCCACCAGAACCGGCTGAGGATCCGCCAGCCGCACTGCCCTTGCCATCTTGTGCCCCTCCCGAACCTTCGTTCTTGGCGGAAGACTCGAAGCTAGAGTTCTTTGCCTCGGCCAGCTGCTGCTCCTCGAGCTCTCGCTGGTGTTTGAGATTGGCCTTTTGTTCCTCCTCAGACAAAGGCTCAACGGCACGATCAAAGAAACCATTGGAGTCCTCCTCTTTAAGACGTTTTGTTGAGGTCGAGAATTGAGTAATAGCTCGCTGGGTCCGCGGGGCGGAGAGCAATAGCCGGTCGAAGGTTGACGCCGAGCACCTCTGGGCACTTGCAGGCGATAACCTAGTTGGTGCCGAGTAGGGGCGGCTGAGATAGTTGGCAGAACGGCCGAAGGCGAAGCGCCTCGGAAGGCTCGATCGCATCACCATCCTACTGGCGAACGTGGTTGCGAGTCAACGTCGAGGAAGCCCCGGTTGCGGGCACGTGGTAGTCGGGGAGTACGGGGTCGAAGGCGAATTGAGTGCGGCCGCTGTAGAGGGGTTTCAGTAAAAAAGAAAACGGGCTATAACGACAATTGAGACGTGCTGATATGGGTTATTAGTGAAGGAGTAAGGACAATTCGATCTAGATCTCAGTGCTCATCGCCTCCTGACGCCTTTTAGATACAAGGTGGTAGAAAGTGAGAGCCAAAGTAACAAAAGAGTAAACGCATCACCAGAAAAATCAATGTTAGCCAGCCAAGCACTGACGTTGCCGACTTCTTGGCCACTGAGAAGGGGAACCGCGGCTCCACCCGACTGCGACCGGGACTACCTAGGTAGGTGGCTAGATTGGAAGGGCCTGGAAGAACACCGGCCCCGGCCACCGGCTGGCGGTCAGAGCTGTCCACTGATGAGGGGTAGTCGTCATTGACATGTACCTGAGCATCCCGCCCCTCTTTTGTGAGCAGCTTCACAGTTTTTATAAAAATTGCACAGTACGTTGGCGCTCCGGCTGGGCGCTTTATAGCGCGATCTCACAGTCCTGGCGCGGGGAAAACAAGCCAACAACCCACACCAAGAGAGGGTTCAGGTCCTCGGTCCAATCCATCTCGTCTCGTCTAAACTTGAATTCGTTGCCCAGGCCAGTCTCAAAGCTCCATGAACCCCCGACTGTAGTTCCCGTAATCTGATTTAGGGTTCAGCTTCTGTCTACTTCTCGTCCCGTCCCTCCTGGATCCCACCTGGATCCCAGGTCTTCAACTTCGAATAGGTGCCGTCTTACCTTTTATCCTTCTCACCTCCTCCCCCGTGACGGCACGGATGATCTGCTATTCCCTGTTGCCGGGACTATCCACCTACCCTCGCTTCCCGACGGAACCGAATTCGGGGTCTTGAGACTTGAACATCTTCTTTCCAAGCAGTACCTTGCTAAGACACCTACACGGTGAATGGGACAACACGCACCATCTTCTTTTCACATATACATACATAAACAAAGACACGATGCCTTCATCGGGACAAAAATCGGACGTCGCGTCCTCACTCTCCAAGCTCTCATTAGACAGCGACAAGAAGTCCACTTCAGCCGTCTCCACACAGACCACCAAGGCCAAAAACAAGAAACCTGTCGTAGACTCCTGGGAAGACGAGGATGTGTCCTCCGATGAGGAAGAGGAAGAAGACAAGCCTCAAGGCGATGGCTCTAACGCCCCTCCCCCGACTCCTATCTCTCCAACTTACAGCCCGGTGTCCCACTCTTTCCCTCCATACAGCAACAGCGATCCCACGGGTGCGCCTTTGACTGGGGCCAGCGGTGGCGGCGGCCCACGCCGTCCTGAGAAGACGGACGCGGTGGCCAGGCGCCTGATTGCTGGCGCTCTCGGGGTCAAGGTGCCCAAGCTGACGGAAGAGCAGAAGGCGTATGACAAGGCTGTGAGGGAAAAGGAGCGCAGGCGGAGGGAAGAGGAAAAGGCAGCGGAGAAGAGGAAGCAAGAAGAGACCGAAAGGGCAAAGGCTGCCATTTGGGAGGATTAGACGTCAAAGATCACGATCGCCTACCTATTCCAATGTCGCTACGGGTTTCCCCGTCGAAGGTTATATGTATACGATGAGGCTGCGGTTGATTACACGTAAAAAGGGTCAATGGTCGGTATGGGCAAATCTGTTGTCAGATGACCCTCCTGTGTACTTATCCAATTTGAGCTTGCTTTGTCGTATAATTTGCTGAGAATGATCGGAGTCCAGAATCTTCTATCTCCGCTTTATATCCCGGGTCTTGTTCTTTGCCCTTCAACGCGTAGACCAGGAACAGAAAGGAAATGCAGAGTTTCCTCTCCAATCATGTGTTGCCAGTAGCTACATCCTGAAGCGTAATACCCTTCGGCCGTGTGAGTTGCCCATGGCGAGATGCTCGCGTCGAACTCGAGAATCGATTTATGAACGCATTGTTTTCACCAGTCTGACACGCCCGCTGGATACATCGCATGGTAATTTCTTTTGTTCGAAGACGTTTATTATTAATGTGCCAGTTGGATGAAGTCCAAAGGAAAGCTTCTGGGATCGTGCCGTATGAGCGGGAGGCCACACCAAATTTTACCATCTACAATCAGTAATCCGTCGGCCGCCATCTTTTCCGCTGGGTCCTGGCTCTCCAGCCCTACTGTCCGCCTTCTTTAGGCGCAATGGCCTTGGGTTCGGGGACATAGTCGAACGTTCCACCCATATTCAGGAGCCAGACTTCACCTGGGTTAGACGGGGTCTTCTCACCCCACAAAAAGGTGTGAGGGAATCCCAAGTCGAACGGCACGGCTCCTTCAATCTCCTGCATGTCCTCGTCGGTCAAGTTGAGAGCAAGAGCCTCGATGTTTTGCTTCAAGTGATCGACGGTACGTCCGCCAACAATCGGGAAGACGTAAGGCGTCTTGTGCATGACGTATGCAAGAGCGACGCTCGTGATGATTGTGTTCTTGCGGTTGGCAATTTTCTCAAGGACTTGGCTGATCTTGATCTGCGCCTCGTTGGCCTGAATCTTGCGGCCCTCCTGGGACTTGCGTTGCTCTTCCGTCTTGAAAGCGCCGCCGCCCAAAGCTCCCCAGGGAGCCAAACCCATGCCCTCAGCTTTGGTCATCGGAATGATCTCCCGCTCGAAATCACGTGAGGCGGCAGACCACCGGCCCTGGTAGACGGAGAACTGGCGAAGTCCATGGTTTCTGGCGTACTCGTTCGCCTTGCTGTTGTGCTGTCAGTTCTGTCTTATCAAAAATCTGCTGTAGCGATGTACCTGACAACCCATGCAGGCGTGTCGCTGATGCCCAGGTAAAGAACTTTGCCTGTGACAACGAGATTGTTCAGAGACTGCATCAGTTCCGGAATCGACGTAGAGCTGGCTAAGATCAGCGACATCACTCAATCAGTATGATTTGGAGCACTCACTAGTCCCACCAGTGCACGTAGAGCTGGACTTAGGTCAGTGACGTCACCGAGTTGTATCGACGGGGGCACTCACCAGGTCGATGTAGTCAGTCTGCAACTTCCGAAGACTGGCCTCGACAGAGGTGTGTAGGCTCTTGGATCCATTTCCCGTGAAGTTGGCCATGATGTTAGGAGCCTTGGGTCCGGCCTTGAAATTGGTGGTGTACTTGGTCGCAATGACTGGCAGCATGTTAGTGAATACCGAATAAGAGTGCAGTGAAACTTGCCCATCTGGTCTCGAACACCCCTCTTCTTCATCCATTCACCAATCCAGGCTTCGGACTCTTCGAACTGATAGTTATTGGCGGTGTCGATAAAGTTACCGCCCTGCTCATAGAAAAAGTCGAGAATGCCCTCCACAGTCTTCTGGTCACAAGTTCCCATGTAACCCTGCCTTGGTCGGTGTTAGTCTCAGCGAAAAGTTTGGGGCCTCCAGACTCACCAAGCGTCGCCGAAGTTCATGGCGCCGAGGCACAACGGGCTCACTCGGACGGAAGCCGTGGGAGAGAGCATGCGATAGCGACCCAAAGGGGTCTTGGGAGGAGATGCCATAGGTAGAGCGGACATATTGGTGATTGATTGTATTTTGCGATGGGGAGAATGGTATGCTGATGTCGCAGAGGATGTGAGGTAAACGGTGCGGTAGATGGAGCGTATTGATGAAGGTTGAGAAAAAGGACGACTCGATGAATGACGGACGATGTCTACAAACGTTCAGCGTCGGGGGGAAAGAGGGGTTTCAACTTATACCGCTCCTTCCTTTTCACTTGCACGCATTACTGTCCCTGGACGCCGCGGGGTGTCAACCATCCGATGGGACCGGACCGTCTCAATCCCAGGGGCAGTCGACAAAGCAAACCGTGGATCCAATTGCGGATGATCTCATCATTGCTCGATGATTCCGCTGGATATATGAGCGTTTTAGAGTTAGCTCCTGCACCGCCCTTAAATCCGTGATGCTCCATGCCATATGACGAGTCCTTGCCCAGAGACCCAGTCGAGCCATTGGCCGATACTCTCCAGAATTTAATGAATACCGACCTTATCCCCGAGTACAGTGCCACATCCAAGTTTCGTCTCCTCTCTGCGTCTCGATACCCATGGATTCACGGACGCCGACGAGATCCAGCCGCAAGACCGATGAGGGGCCAATGGATTTGCAAGCTCGGGGAGAGAATGTGAATGTGATTGATAAGCAATCGGGATAACTCTGACCACACTAACAAATATCGCTGCAGAATCTCATGAAACAACCCATTCTCAATGGTTTCAAAGCAGTCTTGCCCTGATTTGAGCTTGTACGCTCGAAATTCGACTACTACCAAGGGGACGCCATGAGATATTTGCATTGCATTGTACCTACCTGGTTATCTTGTGTACAGAAGCGCTACTTGGAGAAAGCGTCACCAAAAGGGACTGGGTGGACGACGTAGTTACCCGCATCTTCAGGTAGGCTGTGCGTTCTCTTGAGAGCCACGGGAAGGGGTGATATTCATGGGGAACAGAGCAGAACAGCATAGCATGGTGAAGCTTTTTGGGTAACAAGGCTCGCATTCGGGCTCGCTTTCAGCTGGTTTCGGCGACCCTCAAGTTACCTACCTTACGTAAGGCACCTAAGGGCCTAAGGGACCTCATGCAAGGTGCAGGCAGGCGCCAAGAAGCAGCTTCTTAGTGCTTTTAGACCAATGAGCAGCCAGCTTCCAGCGCTGGAAATCAAGGTCTCCAGTAGGGAAGCTGCGTAAGGCAGGTACCTACCTTAAGGTATGTTGGGAGTATCACCCCGTTGCTGTGGCAACCCAGTGCGACGACACCTGAGCTGGGCTTGGTGTTGATGACGAGCGACAACTCGTCAGGCCAGGCATTATACCCGACCTTATCTACCCAGCCTTGCCTCAATCCAATATACCCGGCCCTTGCTTTAGCTCTGGTCGTCTCATCTACCTCAGCTGTCCTGCCTTTACCTTCTCGCCGCTCGCTCCCCACCATCTCACGGGCATTTACTTTCCTTTCACCCACATGCTCGACGTTTTTCAGGGATCTCAGACATAGTCCCAACCACACATATTTTACTGCGACTGGATCCCGTCGGTGGCGTTGCAGCGAGCCTTTGGTCGCTCGTTGTCTTATTCGCGCATTCCTCAAAACCCCCAGACTGGACTCAATCGAGCCGGCAGCGAAGAAACAAAGCACACACTCAATTCACCACAATGGCTCAACAGCCCTACCTCTATAATGTTGTCAACAATAGCACGCGGTTCCCAGAGACAAAGTTCGATCCCAAGGCAGTGACGCGCGCCAGCTGGGAGCCGCAGCCGCGCAAGCCAAAGCCCAATGGACCGCTGGTCACTTTCAATCGTCACCCGGAGTGAGTCTCCCCCCTTACTTGACCGTAATTTTGGGACATTTACCAATGAGACTGCACTCGTAGCGCTCAAATGGTGCTTTCGCATAGATCCAATAACTATGTATCCCTCGGCCCAAGAACGAAAAGCTGGATCAAGGCCATGCGCGTGGCACAGTTGGTCATCAGATTTCTGCAACTTATCGCCGCTGCTGGGCTCCTTGCTCTCCTCATTTTGCTGAATAACATCGAAACTCTAGCTGGCTGGGTCATGCGAATCACAGTTTGTTCTCTGCTGCCCCTTCTCGAGACGTGGTACTAAATGGAATCACAGCCTGGCGTCGTTATGGTTCACTGCATCTACGCCGTCTATCACCTCTCTAGACCAGCGGGAGACCGGAGCCCCGCGTCATCTACCGCATACCAACTGTTTTCCGGCATCTCTGACTTGGGCGCCATGCCTCTCTACACATACGGCGCTCTGAACGCAATCAATAGCAGTGCTGCGTGGACAACTCGCTGGGTCGCTGAAAGCCTCCGACACTATTTTGTCCCTGCCGTCTCGTACACATTCATTGGCGCCGGAGGCCTTCACCTGGTCACCTTCTGCATCTCCGTCTGGCTCGGTCTCATGTTCCGCAAGATCACCAAAATGCCACCTGATATGAACCCGCTGGAAGACCATCTCACCTCCCGAGCCACACACAAGAGAAATAAGTCTAGCGTCGCGACCAGCGTCAGCAGCGGAAGCGAGAAGCGTTTGTCTACTCCCCTTGAGGACCATCGTCGATCCGGCGCCCCCTATGAAGACCTCATACGGCCTCCAAGCATCCCTTTCCAGCGAACACGCGCCGGCTCCGATCTGTCAAGCCGCACGCGTGACTCTCGCACTGATCTACCCAGCCGGCAATATCAGATTCCTTCAGCCAACTCCCCTCGTAGCTCCCTTGCTGCTAGAGAATATAAGCGCATATCCGGATCCCGCGTATCGCACCGTGGCTCCTACACTGAGGTACCGCTGCATGAGACAAACGCCCCCCGGACTTCAATCTCCTCTGCCGGTCTCTCTCCAACTGAAGCTCTCCAAACCGGCAAATTCACCGAAACCTGGTTCGCGACTGACTCCCTCATTTCCCGCACGCAAAAGCGAAACCGCGCCATGGACGCCGCGGCCCTCGAAAAGCAGGAGCGGACAAGTAACAAGGCATACGAACCCTTGGTCGAGCGCTACTCCGCTGAAGATTCCGACTTGGAGAACGACGAAAACGACCTCGCCGGTAGTGACTTCGAGAACGACCTCGGTAACCCGCATCCCAACCCACTGGCATCCAACCCTCACGCGACGCCTCCTTCCAGAAGCAAGACGCCGCACTACACGTCGCGCAATTCTGCTCTGTCTGAGGTGAACCTCAACTCGAGACATGTTAGTGGCAGCAATGACATTGCCGACGCGAGGCTATCCTCGCTAGCGCCTGCGCCCTGGCCGCGCAACCGCGACAGCTCGATTCAGCCCGAGTCCGACTTTTATTCGAAGCCTTACGGCGAGCTCAAGCCCGCGACGCCACCCGTCATGATTGGCAGCAATCGCCAGGTGTCTTCGGGCAACGACTACGACGGCCAGCCGTACTCCTCGACCTATGGACGCCGGAACGTGAGCGGTAAGGTCGCCGAAGAAGGTCTTGCAGGATCGAAGACGGGGTATTCACGGTTCAGCGTTCTGAGGAGTTGAGATCGGTCGAAATCCTGAGATGGGAAGCGACAGGGTGAGGGTAACGGAGTTTTATTGGTTTTTGAGATGACAAGGTCATGGGCACGATATACGACGTCTTGTCGAATGTAAGCGTAGGCTGGCGGCTTCGTTGTGATGAAGCAGGGTACGGTACAAATGAGATATCCAGGGCTTCTGGGGAAGGAGGAGGGCAGACTTAGCACACAGGGTGTGTGCCAATGCCCGTAGTTTTCGATTCGTAGACGAAATACGGGTTTGCGGTCATATTCCATGATTTCTCCATGTTTTGGAGATTATACTGCACAGCAACATGTCCGATTTCCTCCCTGTGGACGCCCTCCCGTGACCAGCGCCAGTACCTTTCCACAATGCGCCAAACTCCATATACAAATTGTGCTCGTTTTTAGCTCTGAGCATACTTGGCCCAATTGACCCGAGTCCCGGTTTCCTTCCAAGAGTTCTCGTCCCACGAACCAAGCCCACCCAAATGCCGCATCGTCGGCCGACCGTGAGGGCAGTTCCAAGGCTTATCCAGCTCTCCCATGTGGCGAACAAGCTTCGCCATCTGCCGATGCGCCAAAGCCTTGCCGATCATGACGCTGCTCCGGCAGGCGCGCATGGCAAACATGGATCGCACCTTGGACGGCCGTGGCGCGGAGCTCGCTTCGCTTGAATGGTGGTCGCCCAGCAGAGATATGAGCTCTTCGAGGTCGGAGAGGGTGAAGGTGGTTTCGCGGCTCAGAGGCAACGCAAGCAGTTTGCACCGCGAACCGACGGGGACATCACCTGAATCGTCCAGGTGTACCTTAAAGCCGTTGACGTCCAAGGCTGCGACATTTTCCCTGACAATCTCCTCCTCTAGTGCCGTAAGCTCGAGTTGTTTCGGGTGCACAAGACGTTGTGACTGGACGACCGTTGTCGACTGCAGCCGCTCGAAGTTGTACTTTTCGTCCGACGCATGTTGATCAATGATGAAGAGCTCGTCGCCGCCGCCGCCGCCGCCGCCGCCGCCGCCGCCGCCGCCGCTCGATCCGTCGCCATCGGAACTTCGCGGCGCGTGGCGGACTACGATAATGAAGCCCAGATTGAACTGGCCGACTATGGTCATCTTCCCAAAATCCGCTTTCGAGATGACGAGGGAAAGGACTTCTTCAGCATCCTTCGACTCGATGCTAGGAACGCTTGTGGACGTACTACGATGTGGAGCCGCTTGCACAAGCTCTGACACCCACGACATTACCCGTGATCTCAAGTCTGCTTCGCTCATCTTCATGGTTTGCCTGTACTGCAGAGTAGCGTCCTTACGCTTGATGCCCATTTTGAGGATGTGGGATCTGTTGGTATTGTTGACTTGCTCAGGGAGGGGCTCCTCCTGAGGCTGTTCACTTCCCACAGCAACTCGGACCGAGGCTTCCACGTCTTTACGAATTGGTGAATTTGCCACCGAATCATTGAGCGGGCTGGAAGGCTCGACTGGAATCATTGGAGTTGCTGGAGGTCTTTCATCGACACCAGCAGTCTCCATAGTTTCGTCCAATGAATCATCTACCGGTGAGTTGTTCGAGTTCTCATCGTTTTCAGATTCACCAGCTTCATGGGTCATATCCATAGCGTCTGGCCCGTGTGAATTAGTTTTCGCGATAGGCTGCTTTTTCCTCGATTGAGTCGCCGAAAACATTTGACTTAGTCGTGATCCAAAAGCCGAACTTGTGGCTGCTGGATTTAGCAGGGATTTGACGGGTGGTTGTTTCGATCCTGATCCATGATCAACTCGGGGTCTCTTAAACTGAGTCTCTGCAAGGCCTGTGGCCGTTTCGTCTCCGATAGTAATCGTGGCAACATCGGCAACAGACCGTTTTGATAGCCGCGGTGTTGTTGTCAACGCAATGCCGGTATCTCGAGGCGTTCTGATTGGCGTAATTGACGGAATGTCGTTCTGACCATGGCCGTCGGTCGTATCTCGTGATTCTTCTGCCTGTGCCGGTGAGGTTTCAAACTCTTTCTGACCACCGATATCAGAGAGACGGGCGTGGAAGTCGAGAACTCTCCGAGGAGTTTCGGTTGTCGCAACAGGTGTGAAGTCCATGGCTTCTGGCGGAGATTCTGGGGCTTCTTCAGAACTCTCGTCATCTTCTGCAAGTACCTGTCCTTTTTGGTGCGTGCAAACCTCCGGAGTGACTGCTCTCCCAGATGATTGTCTGACTGTAGATGGTTGGACATGCAAATCATCTCCCTCGTTTGGTTTTCTTCCAACCCATCGGCTTATCAAACTCTGCGACTGTGATTCGGCTGCAGTCAACTTCCTTGGTTTAATGGTACGAGTCCTCCTTGCTCGGGCAGGCTTGTGAACAGATCCAGTCTCGTCATCTTCCTCTTCCGAGCAGGACTCTCCGACTTGCGTCGCCTGTGTAGTTTTCTTCGCGGAAGTAACTGACTGCTTTTTACTTTGTTCCTCGCTCGCTGGCCCGTCGTCCTCAATCACAGCCGGCTGAACTTCTCGCTGCGATTTTTGTGTGGGATGCTGTGCGACGGGTATCGAATAATCTTGAGATTGAAACAGAGTAACCAAGGCTTCCCTCAAGGTTTCCAGCATCCTGTTTTGATCATGCAGAAGAATCGTGCGCTTGTCGGGGCTGACGTTGACATCGTAGAGATGGGTATCAAGCTGAATATCTGCAAAAATGAAGGGAGATTGAGATGAGTTATATGCTCGGTAAACCTCATTGAAAACCTTAGCAAACTGAGGCAGACCACATGGCCTGCCGTTCACGAAAAACATTTGTCGATCTGGAGTCTGGCGGCCCTCGCCGTAGGCAGGCCGGCTGACATACCCCTCAACACGGACCTCGGTGGAAATCTGCTTATCCTTCAGGGCAGTCTTCAGACCAGGACCGGAAGTGGGCTCAAAATCAAGAGCTATATCCAACTTAACTAACACCGTCATAGTTTTGGCGCCGAAGATGTTGACAAGATTCTCGCGAGTCGATGGATTGCCTTTGGTAGAAAAGAGGACTATGCGCTTGCCCTTGCTGGGCTGCTGTGACACAGTGAACTTTACGCCGGTCTGAATGCAGGCATACTGATTGAGAAGTGAAATAACCTTATTCCACTCCCTTTTGATATTGCGCTCGAGCTCTCGTCGCCGCACAGGAAGGTTATGGAAGAGATTCTCCACGATGACGTTTGTGCCTTTCTGAGCGGCAACAACGTTGGTGCCCTTTAGTTTCCCGGAAGTCTCAAACTCCAGCTTCGTGCCTTTGGGGACGTCTTTGGCCAAGCAGGTGAGGATGCTGAACTGCGACAGGGCGCAAAGCGAAGACAGTGCTTCTCCACGGAAGCCAAATGTCTCGAGGGTGGCAAGATCGGCATAGGTCGACAGCTTGGAAGTGTAGTGCTTCAAGGCAACGGTCTCATAATTGCCGGGAGAGATGCCTGATCCGTTGTCCTGGACCTCGATGGAGTCGAGTCCCTGGTTCTTGAACCGCACATCTTTGAAGTTGAGTTAGAAAGTGAGGGTGACGAGTGGGAAAAGTTTACAAAGGCATAATGGATATACGGCGGCAGGTTAGGAGGGCTTCGGTGTACATACCTATGCTGGTTGCGCCGGCGTCGATACCATTTTCGACGAGCTCTTTGACAACGGAGCAGAGGTCAACAATGACCTGGCCGGATTGTATTTGGTGAACCTGTAAACATTAGTTAGCAAGAAGCTGTTGAGATTTGGAACTATTGCTGGCATAGCGTAGTGGAAGCAGGGGTGGCAACGACTCACTGTGCGGCCCTCAATGGGTTTAATCGTAGCCATTTTCGCGGTAGCTCAGTTACATATATCCATCCATGTTGTTTCTTACGATCCTGCCTTGGCGTATGCGAAGCTGTGAGGGGTGAAAAGAGTGAACTGTTTCTGGGTGTACTGGTGGGATCGAAGCTACCTATCTGAAGTCGGTAGCTAGGCTGGTGGTTCGGGCACTTCGCGGGACGCGCCTTGATCACACCGTCGACGCGTTAAGTGGGAGGGAGCTGCCGGGTGAGGTAAGAACTCGACGGTTGCTTACCTTTCATGTTAGGTAATCAACGCACATCCGAGGTGTTGCCGAACGATCCGCCTGCACAATTTCAGCATCCACCCGATCCATTCATCCCAAGCAAGAAAGGTGCTTGGCTTTCGGGACTTGCAGAAGAATGGAAGTGGGCACTGAATCGGGTGTCATCAATATGCTAATCTATCGTGCCATTCCGGTCAGCAAAAGCGAACCCCCGACGGACATTATCCGCTGACTTCGTAGATGGCGGCATCTCATGCAACTCGACGCGCTCAAGTCCAAGGTAAAGGTCATGTAGGTAGGACACTTCTGCATATTGCAGTATGCGTACTGAAGAGCGGCGGAGGCGTAAAGATATTGCGAATGTCACAAGGAGATGGAGATAGTCGCAACCCTGGCGAACGAGGTAGGTGTGTCTTGGGTATCTGAAGGGGTTAATCCAGGCGTGCAAAGATGCGAGGCACGCATACTGCGTATGGCATCTCCATAAGGCAAGGTAGAGCCACCTTTGGAATAACAGTGATGAGCCACCAAAAATTTACGTGTTTTACCATATCCGAGAGCTTTCTTTACATCATGGATTTGAGCCACATCATACCAGTGAGCGTATGGTTCACCGTTGGCCTAGACACGGGGGTTTATGATGTCAAGCTAGAAAGAAGACCTCTACTTAGCTTGCAGCCAACAGCATGTTACGCCGCGCCTAGAGAAAGAAAAAAAGGCAGCACGTTGCATGCTCCTTGCGGCGGCCTTCAGCCGCTTCAGGCGCCGTCGCGGGCACGGCCTCTGAAGACGACCAAGATAGATGGATTTCCAGCGCGTCACCACGCTGTGTCGCGGGTCGTCATTAATCAGGAAATCACTCTATGGCTGTCGTCAAGGACAATTCGAACATTCATCAGTGTTGCATCTCGTGAATGTGCTTGACAGGGTGAACAGGGGGAAAGATATGGCCACGGCTCTTGGCGACGATCCACCATGCGAGTATGGCATGGGTGCGTGGATTTGTAAGTTGTGGTTGGTCGGGCTGTTGACTAATCCGTTCCTAATTATCGAAAATAAATGATGGAGCCCCGAACCTCAGACTTTGGATCGTCAAGATGAAAACCCCAATGTCGTAAGCAACGCTGCAGGAAACACGCACCACTGCCATGCACTCAAGAAAGTCAGATTGCCAGTATGGAAGCCGTTGGCTGCTTCGGATCTCGATTTCGTCGGGCTTAGTGAGATAGCTTAACGGACTCTAAATACCTGACTTCGGGACCAAGGCGGGAGCGGGAGCGTCGGGTAAAGCACAAATGCAGATAGAGAAACGAAACAAAAGGATAAAGATAAATAAGGGAAAAGAAAGGAAGACATCAGCACACAGTACACAGCATTTGTTAGAGACGAGAGGAAAACGTTTCATGTCACATTGAGGCAACGATGGGCGCTTCGAGGGCCAGGGATGCTGGGGTAGCGCGGGAGATGAGAAGGAAACAGGAAACGAGTTTCTACCAGGTCGTTAATGCAAGGCCAGCTTGCCTGCTTCCGTAAAACTCGTCTGCAGACCACCGTGGACGCACCATGTGAGTGTTTTTGGCAGGCATGTTCTGGTCTGCACGAAGGCGTCGGGTGCTTCGGGTATCCACGTTATTAGCTCATGTGTTGGAGAGTTGCTAATTGAGTTCTGGTTGCTGACATCTGAAGCAGACGGGAGAGTCTGGAGATAACGGAACGAGTGGAAGTGAGGAATGACCGGTCCAGAACAGGCAAGGTACGGGGGTGTCACAATCCGATCACTTCAAGGCACATCGATGTCTAGCGGAAATCGGGACCCCAACGCCGTGAAGGCATGTACCCTCGCTCCCGCAGCAAGTATCTTGGGCCCCTACCTAAGCTGGTATCACACGAACAGGCTCTGTCAAAGACTGACAGGGGCGCCGCTGGCAGTTTTTTCCCTTTTCCCCCTCCGGCAGCCAGAATGAACCTATTTCGACCCAGGTGCCGAGGTGGTAATTAAGGTAGGTTCCAGTGGCAACGGAATCTTGATACAGCACCCGCCACACCAGCAATTGACAATGGCAAGCAGCCCGAGATCTCTCAGGAGGCTGACCACCTTACTTCAGCACCTATCTTACCTTAAGGTACCTTGGGTACCTTAGGCTCGTACTCAGCGACTCGGTGCGGGCTACTATACCGCTAGCTATAACCACCCGCTAGGTACTTAACCCCTCCCCTGGCCCCGACACCACCCCCAACGCTACTTCAGTACAGCACCCTTCCTCGCTTGTCCCAAGTATCCAAGTCCCTTCCCGTAGCGGGCACGTTTCTTTCCTTTCCCTCGTCCCTTCTTCCCGCTTACCTTCCTCTCCTTTCGCCTGTCTGCGCCTACCTGCATTGTCTATTCTTTTCTTTCTTCTACTCCATCCTCCCTTTCTCTCCCATCGATAAGATTCTCAAAGGCTCAATCGACCGACTCCTTCCTCCTTAGGAAGACTCGAGCGAGCCCTCTCCATCCATGAAGAGGCGCTCGTCGGGTTCGACCGACGACAGCGACGACCCTCCTACGACCGAGCTTCCTGTGACAAGTAGAGGTCTCCAAGAGCCTGCTCGCACTTGCAATTCCATCGCAAACCCCAGACATCCGCCAGTTTCCTCGAGACCGTCTTCTGCGAGGAGCAGACGGTCACCAAACACCAATTGGAAGCTTGAACATGGACCGGATGCACCGCTCGAGAAACATCCCATAGCTGCGTCGTTATCGCCGTCGCCGTCGCCGCTCTCCCAAGCCCAAGCCCCATCCCTGGCCGCGCTATCGCCCGCCCACCCAAACAACCTGCACCAACTCCCGAACCACCACTCCCTCCCCGTAGGCGGTGCTCACCAATCCGACAATTGTGTCGATTCCCACGACGACGACGCCCAAGGCGACCGCCGTGAAGACGAAAAAGCCTCCATGGCTTCTCAAAAAATGGCCGAATTGCGCCGTCGCTCGCGATTTCGCGGACCGTGGTCCATCACCATCCTTGCTCTCGCTGCCACAGTTCTTGGCATCACGTTGCTTTGCGCCATTCTCAACTCTTCATGGACCCGTCAACTAGACGCCAAGGGATGTCGCATGTCTTACATGCGACCCTCCTACATCCGTTTGCGCGACTTCGACACAGAGCATACCCGCTTCGCGACGAAATATTCCCTATATTTGTATCGCGAACAAGGTGTTGACGACGAGAGAAAGGCAGGTTCCTTGAACAGCGTACACAAGAATTGCATCGGACTAACCAGTCGCAGCTGAGGGGCGTCCCTGTTCTCTTCATTCCAGGCAACGCAGGAAGTTACAAGCAAGTTAGACCCATTGCAGCGGAAGCCGCCAACTACTATCATGAATCTTTGCAACACGATGAGGCTGCCGCCGCAGCCGGCGCCCGGAACCTCGACTTCTTCACTGTCGATTTCAACGAAGACATCACTGCTTTTCATGGGCAGACGATGCTGGATCAGGCAGAGTACTTGAACGAGGCTATTCGATATATTTTGTCGCTGTACATGGACCCGCGCATGTCTGCGCGCGGCCCCGACCTGCCGGACCCCACGTCAGTTCTGGTTTTGGGTCACTCCATGGGCGGCATTGTAGCCCGAACAATGCTCATCATGCCAAATTACCAGTCTCATTCGATCAATACAATTATCACCATGTCTGCGCCGCACTCCCGCCCGCCAGTCACTTTTGACGGACAGATCGTAAAGATTTACGAAGACATTAACGATTACTGGCGTCGGGCTTACTCGCAGAAGTGGGCCAACAATAACCCGCTGTGGCACGTTACCCTCGTTTCGATAGCTGGCGGTGGCTTAGACACGGTTGTCCCGTCCGACTATGCTAGTGTCGAGTCGATAATTCCCGAGACGCATGGCTTCACCGTATTTACCACCGGCATCCCCACGGTGTGGACCAGCATGGATCACCAAGCTATTCTCTGGTGCGACCAGTTCAGAAAAGTTGTGGCTCGGGCCATGTACGATGTGGTCGATGTTCACAGGTCGTCGCAGACAAAACCGAGGGCCGAGAGGATGCGAGTATTCAAGAAATGGTTCCTCACCGGAATGGAGTCTATTGCGGAGAAGAACCTCCCCTCCGAAGGGCCAACAACACTTTTGACGCTCGAAGATAAAGCCGATGCCATCATGGGCCAAGGAGAACGCTTGGTACTGCGCCAGCTGGGTATCGAGTCCAAACCGAGGGCTCATATGCTTCCAGTACCGCCGCAAGGATCACCCGAAGGCAAACGATTTACTCTTTTGTCCGACGTCAGCCTCGACAAGTCAGGAGAGCATGGGAAGCTTGAGGTTTTGTTCTGTAGCGTCTTCCCGCTACAGCCTGGCCAGGCTACGACCTTGTTTACAACGAACATAGATCTCTCGGGGGATAGCACGGGGTCTACTCGACTGGCGTGCAAGAACGCTGCGTCCGACGCGATGCTTCTGCCCGCATCAACGAAATCTCTTCATCACCCATTCCTATTGGATAACGAGCCTGCAAAATATCCTTTCTCGTACCTCCAGTTCGACACCGAAGATATTGCCGATCATCAGTTCGTTGCTGTCATCGACAAAGCCACTAAACCGTCTCAAAACTTCGTCGTTGCTGAGTTCAGTGATCATGCCCAATCCCACAGGACGCGTAATATTAGTTTAAGACGCCTCTTAGCATTTGGAATGACATTGAGATTGCCAGCAAATCGGTCAATGGTTGCGGAGATCAACATTCCGACGCTCAAATCAAGTTTGCTTGCCTACAACCTCGAGATTGGTAATCAGATCTGCAGCGGTGCACCAGAATTATTCTCTCCTCTCATCCGACAGCACCTAGCTCAGCCATACGAATCGAAATACTTCGTCAATGCCAGATATGCTAGCATCAGTATGCATGGAGTGGCACCATTTGTCCCTCCACCATTGCGGCATAAAACCCACGATGAGCAAGGCCTAAGCTTCCAATTTTGGACAGATCCGACGTGCGAATCCAGTATTCAAGTCAGGTTGAAAGTGGACGCCTTGGGAAGCCTAGGAAAGTTGTACATGCGGTACAGAACCGTCTTTGCTGCCTTTCCATTGCTTGTGGTTGCTCTGGTCCTTAGAAAGCAATTCAGAGTCTACGACACAACGGGAAACTTTATCTCCTTCTCGGAGAGCCTTGACCTTTGCCTCCGACAGTCCCTGCCCCTGATGCTACTATCATTGACGTTCCTCTCTCTATCGATGACGGGATCATGGCCCGCAGGGCCTGGATGTTTCTGGCATTGGCGCAATACGACTTCCACATTGGGCGATTTCCACGGAAACGACCTCCTCACGGGCACGCAAGATCCTTTTTTCTGGTTCCTGGTACCTCTCATCGGAGTGGTTTGCATCGGTGTTTGCGCCGTTCTCCATTTTGTCACTTTGGCTCTGACGCAGCTCCTCGGCTACGTTTATTCTTGGTCAACTATTCATGCTTTCGGCCAAGCAAGAGATGACCGCCGAAGAGCTCACTCGCTGATATTTGTCCCTTCTTCGCCTCGCCGGCGGATGATCACCACCGCTGTCCTGCTGTTCATGGTATCGACATTTATTCCATATCAGTTCGCGTACTTGGTGGCCTGCCTGGTCCAGCTCTTCACGGTGGTCCGGGCTCTCAGAATAGCTTCCGAACTCAAGTCTGGGCCAAACTACGATTTCTACAATTACGCACACTCGATTCTGCTCTTAATGCTATGGGTTCTCCCAATCAACATACCCATCTTGGCTGTCTGGATTCGCAACCTCGCGGTTCACTGGCTGACGCCGTTCTCTTCGCACCACAACGTGTTATCAATCATGCCGTTCATCCTGCTCGTGGAGAACTTAACAACAGGTAAGATGGTACCGCGAGTAACCGGCAAGCTCAAGCACCTTACCAGTGTGCTCTTGTTCGGGACAGCAACCTACGCGGCTATATATGGCGTCTCGTATGCTTACATGCTGCACTACCTGGTCAACCTCGTAGCTGCGTGGTTGGTCGTGATTCACTCAACCACAGACAACTGGCCCCTAGCGGGTCTCAGTTCCATATTCGAAAATGGCTCGAACGAAGATCGGAAGGGGGTCAAGACCCCTTGAAGGACTGGCTGAAACGTGCTGTTGGTCGGATAAGCAAGCGCGAAGGACGTCGAGTTACCAATTGACATTGGCTCCGTCAAGCGCCATTTCTTTCGCCATCATCCCGCACGCTGTACATATGTTAGGCGCTCAGCCAAACCAGCTGACGGAAACCACCTCACAAACTGGGGTACCAGCGGGTTCCTTTTGCTGAATTTCTTTCATTTTCTCTTCAGTATAGACGGTCTCGGCCATCTGTACCTTGGTGCCAGATGATTTTTTCCCCTGGTTAGAGCCTCAGATACGACCGACCTTTGGACCATGACATGGGCGTTGGCACACAAAGTGTCGGGTTTTTTTTTTTTTTAACATTTTGTTTATCTGCATCTTGCATCGGCTGGGAGTTTGTACGGTTCATGTGTTTTGGCTAGAGGCGTCGAGACGAAACATGTTTTCCTACGGACTAGGCTTGGCGCTTGAGCAAGAGCTCAAGCGCCAAAGGACGGCGTCCACGTCGGGTGGGAGGTACTATAAGAGAGGGAGGTTATGCTTCAAAGGGAAGCTCCTCACTTCAGACGATTCTTGTATAATGCTGCGACGGGGGATTTTCTGTGTTTGACCCGTTTCTTCTTATCTAATGAGCCAGCGAGCAGCCCAAATGAGTTCTTTGTGTTCTTGATACACACGGTAGTAATCCGTTGGAAGACGGCGAAGGAGATGGAGAGAGGGGAGGGAAGAGAGACGAGGGGACAGCGAGTCACACACCGCAGCTACGCTTGCGATACTCGCGCCCAAGTGCTCACCGTGGAGCACACCTACAATCCCTAGGTATATAGGGGGTAATGTCGTAACGAAAGAGTCTCTATGGGAAGCTGTTGAGTACCTTAAAAGATACGCCAATATGTCAAACTTATTTAAGCGACTTCGATATGCTCTCTAAAACCACTGATCACGACAGGATGTCGAGGCCTCCACACGCATAGAACCAAAAAAAAAAGGTGCCTGAGCCTTGTCTAGTAGATTTAACAACAAATCGTTGTGAATCAGTACCAAAATCCAACGCCGACCGTCTATATGTCTCTGGTGATCACGGTGTCTTATGAACCGGCACCAATCCCCTCGCCCACTTTCCTATCCACTGACCACTACCGCAGGATCCTCCCCTCTCTTTTGTAGCTCTGCAAAATCCGAGAGAAGGATTGCAGATCCTGTTCTCCCGGTCAGGTGCTACAGCTGTTTTTGAGCTGTGTGTACTTGATTGCCAGAACAAAAACTAATCTTCCTGCTCGGCCTTGTCCTTTTCCTCCTTGGCCCACTTTATACGCTGGTGGCGGATGACCCAAAGTGTGAGAACGATCCCAACGGAGCATGACGCCAGGGTCATGATGTAGGCAGAGCGATAGCAGTCCAGTCCCTCGTGGCAGACGCGCTCACCGTCTGGTCCGAGTACCGAATGCTTGTCGTAGATCTTGCCGTAGAAGATATTAAAGATATTGCCCGAAACAACGGGAGAAAGCGTCATGAGACCCCAGTTCTGGCTGAGACCGTGGATGCCGAACGTCTCGGCGACGATGGAAGGGAAAACCCCAAAGAGAAATCCGTACGCGATGCCGGACAATCCCGAGACCAGGCCCAACAGATGGGGGTTGGTGACGTTGAGGGCTACGATCTGGGCGACGAAAAAAACGGCGCTGGAGGCAACGAGACACCATACTCGGCTTCCGTGCAGGACCTTGACGATAAAATCCGATCCAACACCTTCACATTACGCGTCAGACTGCGACCTTCTTCGTAGCGTAGGAAAACATACCACTCAGGAGTCTGCCGGCGAAACTGCAGAGAGAAAGAATAGAGACATGCAACTGTTGCATAGTAATCAGGTAGGCTTCATCGACCGACTCGTCCCAGTGGCGCCAGAGCGCTTTTACATCGTTTCCGATGTTGCTAGAAGCTGTTTAGCACAATGATAGGCGTGAGGACGAAAGGCCCGTGGATTAGGACGAGGGACATACTTGATTGTCATTAATCCGATGCCGGTGAGGATGCCCATGATGCAAAACAACTGCCAGAAATCGACCTCACGAAACAGGCTCCAACCACGAATATCTACACGATGAGAACGATCCATATCAACACTACTCTGTACAAAAACATCACCAGGCATGGAAGAGGAGCTCGACACTAGTGAAGACGTTTCGTCGGGCTCATAATCATCGGCGTCGTCGACGGCTTCGATTTGCGCCTCATCAGCCTCGCGAGACGGCGCGGACGGTTCGTTTCGGGAATGAACCGGCTCGTCGTCGGTGTTGGAGTTGATCGTGGTGGTGGCAGTAGTTGTAGTTTTGGGCGACGTACCAGGTTCAACCACCGCGGCGCGGTGCCCATGCCCGGAGCGACTGGGTTTGGCCTCCTCCGAAGACGTGCGATGAAGCAGTCGTGAGCCAGACAAAACATCACTGGCGGGCAAACTTTGGTAGTTGGTATGAGGATAGACGCGCAGGAAGAAGAATCCAAGGAAGGTCAGGCCGCATGTTCCTATCGACAAAAGGGCCAGGAAGTCACTCGTGTTTCCCGGAAAGAAGAGTGTACCTAAGGTCGAAAAGAAGAAAGCGCTCAGGCCAAAAGCGGCGAGAGGAAAGGCGGTCGCTGTGCCGCGATGATGCGGCCAGTTCAGGGCGGAAGTCTTGACGGCGGCCGCAAAGGCCATACATCCGCCCAAGCCAGTGAGGTATGAAAAGAAACATAGAAGTGGAACAGCACCAGCCGCGCGATCGTAGGCAATGTGGAAAGGTAAGTAGCCGATGGCGAGTAGTATCGAGCCACCAATGACCGCCGAGCGAGGTCCTTTGTGATCAACCAGCATGCCGACAGGGACGCCCAATGAGTACATTCCCAGGTTGGCTGATAGTCCAATAACGTTCGTCTCGGTCGAGGAGAGCTTTAATCGCTCGGCGAATTGAGGTGCCCATGCGGAATACACGTACTGCGCAACAACATCTTAGTGGTGAACTTTGCAAAGAATAGGTATTGAGGGAACGATCCACGCGCCAACTCACGTTGGTGCCGCAGGCCAGAGAAATAACTGTTGCTGCAACGCTGGCGACGAGGCGCGCGCGATGCAGCTGCTTCTCTCTTTCCTTTGCGTTGGCCATATTGAGCAGAATTGTGTTAGGTATCGGCTGGCTTTAAGGTATCATGCTTCGAGAATCAGAGCGGTCGAGGGTCGAGGATCAGTGCTGAAACGGAGAAAACAACGGCAAGCTGCGATGACGGCGCGAATACTCGAACCAGAGAGATGATAGTTGGGTAATTCGATTTAGTGAACTTGGTCTATCAGGGGAGCAGTACTCATGGCGATGCGATGAAAGTATAGTCGCGTGAGTTGTACACAGTGGCGTTTCGAAGGGGGGAAAGAGGAGAAGAAGAAAAAAGGTAAGGACGACGGAAAGCTTCGCGGACGGGTAAGAAGTCGGGACGATGCCGGTTCCCTTATCTTTGGGATCACGAATCCTCTTGCGGTAAGGTACCAGACGGATAGCGCAATGTACTTCCCGGTACGTTAGGAATTTGGGCCTGCTCCGTGCACCTGCATACCTATAACAGGGAAGCTGCGGGTTAACCGGCCGCGGGGTGGGGGTGGAGGGGTTTGCTGCCTCCCGTCCTGGGAAAGCGAATTGGGATACTTTTGATAGCCGAAACGGCCATTTCAGAACGTAACGAGTACCGATGAAAACGCAGCCATTACATATTAGATATGTAAGAAGCCCTTGTACCTGGAACATCGTATGGTCTGGGCATCTGGGCTTTCCGGGCTCAGCGTGTGCCTGTAGAAGTATCGGCCGGTGGCCTCAGTCATTCATTGTGGAAAGACATTGATGAGGCGCTTCCGTTTCGATTAAGTGCAACGCACTGACCCATATCTAATAATTAGACAATCTGTCAAATTGGCCGACTGCATCTGGGCGTTGGACGCATGGCTCTAAATGGTCAGTCAGTCGACCCGGTTGGGAACATGATGAGGTGACGCTAAAAGCCACACAGCACATGAAGAATGTGTGCGACTGGCAACTCTAGGTTCAATGACTTTACTATGGTAACGAACCAGGGACCCAACCGAGTACATAAAACGGAAGTTTGCTGTTCAAGGACATAGATACCAACGAAAGTTTGGTTATCTGTATTGCGTAAGGTAGATAAGATAGGTACGAAAGTAAGGGTAAACGTTGATTTTCATCTGCATCAGGTGTGGGCATGTGGAAGTGGGTTTGGCCTGATAACACAGACATCGCACGTGTGACAACTCATCAATGCCGTGCTCCGTTCTCAGTACTTGGAAGCCTCGCACGAAGCAGACCCCGAGTCCGAGCCATTCATGTCTCTGAGCCGGACACACTCAGAGACTGCGGGTGCGGAGCATTCGGCGTCCAAAGAGGCAGGTGACTTACGGAAAGTTGCGAACCAACATGCCGGCCGACCTCGGCGGCCCCTCAGAGCCCGGGGAAAGACACTCGGAAGCCGTGGCCGCCAAGCACCCAGCCCGGAATCAGTGACATGCTGCCTTTAAGGTTGCCTTGAATCCACTATTAGGTAATCGCATATCCCCGTTTTCTGTTCTCACGACGTAATCTCACGTGCCCTCCCACCAGCCTTGAGCTTGAGACGGGACGCTCGGGCCCGTTGTTTTTCGTCGTTCAGCCGACGTCCGCGCCTTTCCAGCTCTCGCCACGTCCAACGCAGGTACGTCGGCGCTATCACCAACGACACCACGCCCTCGATCACGACGGCGCTTCCTCCCCATCGACTACAGAGCTATAAAGGCTGGAACGCAGCATTTTTGAATAACCGGCGCCATGGGTGCTTTGCTTTCTCTACCGCTGATGGCGGTGCCAAGCATAGGCACAGTATGTCCGCTCCCGATCTCCGTAGCTCGCCAGCTACGTTGGAAATTCTGCCGGCGACTAACGCTACTCAGATCTTCGGCTTCGCTGCTAGCTGTTGCGGTGCGGCCACATGTTCTGCCGTATGCAGCGCTTGCGGCAAATGTGGCAACAGGTACATTCGATCAACATCGCGAATAATCAGACCGAGCTAATTGTCGCAGTGTCGCAACTCGTATCGGCTATGCCCTCATCCTCCTCGTTAACTCGATTCTCTCGTGGATCATGCTCACGCCATGGGCTATCGAGAAATTGGAACATCTTATGCTTGACTATGTGAAGATCGACTGTCCGACAGGCACCTGCTACGGCTGGATGGCCGTACATCGTTTCAACTTCGCACTCGGTCTCTTCCACCTCATCTTCGCTGGTCTCCTGTTCGGTGTCACCTCGTCTAAGAATCCACGCGCCGCTATTCAAAACGGATATTGGGGCCCCAAGATCATTGCCTGGTTCGCACTGATTGTACTCTCCTTCCTGATCCCTGATGAGTTCTTCCAGTTCTGGGGATCCTACATCGCTCAGATTGGCGGTATGCTCTTCCTCGTCCTTGGCCTGATTCTGCTGGTGGACCTTGCCCATAATTGGGCCGAGTATTGCCTCCAACAGATCGAAGAAACGGATTCCAAGGTCTGGCGTACAGTGCTGATTGGGTCCACGTTGGGCATGTATCTGGCTTCACTCGCCATGACCATCATCCAGTACATATTTTTCGCTGGCAACCGCTGCTCGATGAACCAAGCCGCAATCACCGTCAATCTCCTGCTCTGGATCATCATTTCGTTCATTTCTGTTCACCCCACGGTGCAAGAGTACAATCCAAAGGCCGGTCTTGCTCAAGGTGCCATGGTTGCTGTTTATTGCACATATCTCACCATGTCGGCTGTCTCCATGGAGCCTGATGATAACAATTGCAACCCCCTGATTCGAGCTCAGGGCACTCGGACTACCTCAATCGTCATCGGCGCTGTCGTGACCATGCTCACAGTTGCATACACCACGACCCGTGCTGCTACCCAGAGTCTTGGATTGGGCTCTTCGGGCGGCATCCGACTTCCAGAGGAAGATGAGCACGATCTCGTTACTCAGCAACCTAACGGCCATAAAGCTATGCGAGCCGAGGCACTCCGTCGTGCTGTTGAAGAGGGTAGCTTGCCTGCTGACGCCCTGCTTTCCGACGACGAGAGCGAAACCGGCACTCATACTCCCGGCGATGACGAGCGTACTAGGACTCAGTATAGCTACAGTGTCTTCCACATCATCTTTTTCCTGGCTACCACCTGGATTGCCACCTTACTCACACAGAGCTGGGATGACAAGAATGACGGCGATTTCGTGCCTGTCGGCCGATCTTACTGGGCCAGCTGGGTTAAGATTGTGAGCGCCTGGGTCTGCTATGCCATGTATGCATGGACCCTGGTGGCCCCCGTAGTTCTGCCAGACCGCTTCGACTTTTCCTGAACCTTATTTCATATCTCGTCTGCACAGCTGCATCAAGGAGTTCTTCCGTTCGTTCGTGGGTAGTTGGAGTTAATCGGAGGCTTGTTTCCTGGTGGACCATTGAACATAACAGAGTCTGAATTACACTGCCGCACTAATCAGTCAATCAGAGATTCTTTAGCCATTTGGAGCCAAGGCGTATCTTACTTGAGTGTTATTTCTATGATAAGCTCAACTCAACTGTTCATCGTGCTCAATAACTTAATTGCCGCCCATCTATGTCCATTGTTCTTATTGTCGCATTTGCCGTCACCATTGCCGTTTGCGGTATCATTCACAAAGAATGTTAGCGGTACCGTTATTACCAGATCTAGGTAAATAACCGTGCAATAGTAGTACACATAATAAGGTCATTCAGGTACCACCGGATTCCGCATGGTGCCAGCTAGATGAGATTACGGATACTTGAAGTCAAAATAAGATCCAAACCCAATTTATGGACCAATTGAGAATCACGAGCGAGACTTGGGACAATCATGTGAAAAAGATTACTTTTTTCGGACCACCCTAGATCTACGTATCCCCTTTTGTTATGTTTGTTTTTCCCATAAGATTGTCCCAAAGCCGACATCTGACGAGGTGGAATTTCGTCCATTCGTCGCACAAAACGGCTGGTCCGTCCAATTCGGGTATCATGCCGAAGCCTCTGCAGCTTGTTGGACAGACTCAGTCGCGTGGAAGCCATCAATGGTCACGTTGACCGCGCCGGCCTGAACAAGCTAGCATTCATGTTAAAACGATTTGACGGAGCAGACTCGCTGTGGTTGAAGACTTACAGCTCTAGAGAGATCCTCAATCAGGTCGGTAGGGTCTTCAATGCCCACGCACAAGCGAATGAGGTCTTCCGGCATCTGCCTCTCCTTCCGGGTCTTTGCATCAATGCTGGCGTGGCTCATCTGGCAGGGCATACTGATCAGACTGTTCACGCAGCCAAAGCTGACGCTTATGCTGTACAGCTTGGCTGCCTCAACAATCCTCTCCGACAGAGCTGCGTCTCCTGTCTCAAAAGACAAGACTGCGCCCGCACCACGCGCCATGGACCAGTGAAGGTCGTACTGGGGGTGGGACTTGAGTCCTGGGTAACGGACCTTAAATCCATGCGACTCAAGGAACTCCGCAATCTGCTGAGCGTTGGCCTGCTGCTTCTCCATGCGAATGGCCAAGGTCTTTATTCCTCTCATGAGCAAAAATGAATCATTCGGCGAGAGACCGCAACCCGTAGAGTTGATGGTAAAATAGAGCTTGTCTCCAATGGCAGAATCATTAACGCCAATTACACCAGCCATGATGTCGTGATGACCCGACAGATACTTGGTGCCCGACTCATACACGATGTCTGCGCCGATGTCGAGGGGGTTCAGTAACATGGGCGAGAGCATGGTGTTGTCTACTACAACCAAAGCCTTCTCGTTGGCATCATGCACCAACTTGGCGATGGATGGGATATCGACGATTTTGATGAGAGGGTTCGTCGGCGTCTCTAGTAGGACCATGGCAGTCTTGTCGGAGATGACTTGACGAACTGAGTCGACGTGAGTAGTGTCGACATGGTGCACGATGATGCCCTGGTTCGAGGAGAGGTAGGTGAGCAGGCGATTGGTGCCTCCGTACAGGTCATCTCCGGTAATGACCTCGTCGCCCGGGCGCAATAAGCGGCTGATGACATCCAGAGCACCCATTCCAGAGCCGACGGCAAGAGCTCTCGTCGCGTTCATGATCTTGGCCAGGTGCCGCTCCAAGTGGGTGCGGGTTGGGTTGCCCGACCTGGTGTAGTCATACTCACCTCCACCGGTAGCGCTGCTCTGCTTGAAAGTGGCAGACTGGTAGATAGGAACGCTAGAGGCGCCATACTGGTCATTGCTCTCGGTGTAGACCAACTCGGTAGCGAGAGCATATCGTCGGCGACCGTTACGGGGACTGGAGGGCGCAGGAGACGGAGGGAGATCGTGTCCGTCGAGATCAACTCGCTTGAGCGGGTTGCTAGACTTCTCCATAGGTCCGTTGTTGAGCGGTGTAGCCATAGTGAGATAATCCAAGAGTGGCGATGGCGGGGTCGCGCAGGAACCCAACGACCGGCAAATGTGACGATTCGCAGCGATAGGTTCGAATTATCTGCAATAGATGGATGCAGCGAAGTCGGACAGGTGGAATACTGTGTGCCTCTGTAATTGATGGTTCAATGGAAGCAAAGGGTTGCGGGAACAGTAACGAGACTGAAGGTCCGGGAGGCCGGGAAAGTCGAGTACTCTACCGCTGGTCTCGTACTGAGCCAGACTTCTCGCCGCGGACAGACTGAATTGCTCAGCAAGTCAATTGTCCAACGCAGCACCGGCGTACTCGAGTAAAGCAGGTGTTTGATGGAGAGAAGGGGTGAATCGACAATTGGCGATGTGTACGGCAGATGTTTTGCAATTCGCCGGACTAGAAACGAATGGGATTTTGGGGATAAGTCCAACGTCCCTGCAGCGGAGCAAACTCACTGGGTTTAACTGATGCTGTGGGGCCCCAGGAATGACGTGATTTGTCGGTGTACACCACAACCCCCGAATACCGGCGATGGCGGGGCACCTGAAAGCGCGGAGAGGCCAATGCGCGTCCTACCTAGGTACCTAGTACATACCAGGCTATCTAGCATTGGCATAGACCGGCCGCTTGCCCTTGTTCGACCTCTCGCGGCGCCGATGCGAGACTCAAGAGACATTCAGTCTAAGACATTCAAATGAGATCGATTTTACCACCTTCTGTCGCATGCTCTGGCTAGCTGCACTGCCTCACAGGCGGTATTCGTACAAGTACACGCCGCGCCGTTCTATGATGCGTCATATATATGTGTCCGTCCCATCCCGTAATGTATCTGAACAATTTTCATCTTCCGATCCAGCATCAATATTTATACACGCAGAGAGTACCACCTGACCCCTTCATGCACCAGAGTTGCGAGTAAAGACGACGCCTAAATCAATGGAATCTTTCTCTGGTCCAATCAGTTGATTACCCCAAATCTTCCACCATATCTTCGTACTCATCTGCGGATGTCCCTGATCCTTTTGCGGATTGTTTCGCATGGTTCTCCATTAGGATCTGACCACCGCCCTTCCGCCCGAAGAAGTCTCCTGTTCGAATTCCACGGAAATGTTCAGGCTTAATGCTGGACATGGAGTTGCCGTTTGCGCGGTGTTCCCGCATATACTCGCGTACTGGTGCCATAGCAGCGTCGCGACATGCTTCCTTGATGTCGCTACCCGACATGCCTGCTGTGACTTTGGCAATATACTCCAAATCGAATTGATTCGGATCGATCTTGGTATCTTGAAGAATAAGCTGCAGAATTCGTCGCCGTTGCTCATTGTCAGGAAGAGACACGGGGAACTTCTTGGGCATGCGCCTCAAAATGGCCTCGTCAATATCGTGGATCCGGTTAGTGGCTCCAAGAACAACGATTCGCGCCGGCATTCCAGATGAGTTTGAAGACGTTAGGCCGTCCCAGAGAGTCATGAATCTGATAAATATTAGCCATAAACCTTGGTTGAACGCTGCTCCGAAAGGTGACTTACTCTGCCTTAACCATGCCACTCGCCTCATGCTCACCACTTCTCCTTGTACCTAACACAGCGTCGATCTCGTCAATGAAGATGATGGCGGGTTGCATCTTGCGCGCCAGCGAGAACACAGCTCGGACTAGCTTATTAGAGTCGCCATACCACTTCTCCGTTACTGTGGAGATGTGAAGGTTGATGAAAGAAGCGCCGCTTTCGCGAGCGACCGCCTTGGCGAGCATGGTCTTGCCACAACCAGGGGGCCCATACAGCAGGACGCCAGAAGGCGCAGAAAGCAGCGGCGCAGCATGCGAGTACAAGTGCGGCATAGTAAGAGGATAGATGACAGACTCCTTAACCTCATCAATAATATCCTCCAAACCTCCGATATCTGGAGCCATGTTAGCAAACCAAAGATCCTGTTCCGAGTCTGAAAACTACTACGAACCATTAAATCCCACAGGAATATCCTCGGGAGCCACCATTTCCAACGCAATGAGGTTCTCGTACTCGTTCAGCACCAAATCTTCCGCCTTGGGGCCACGGCGTGATGAACTACTGTCTTCCGCTACATCGTCGCCCGATCTTCCGGCATTCTTGCCCTTTCGCAACCGCTCAAGGTGAGCCTTCGCTTGTAATCGTGCCTGCTCATGTTTTTCTCGGTCGGGATCGGCAAGCGTATTTGTGAGGGACGAGAGGAAGTTGCGCGCCAAGTATACGCCGGTTGCCATCTAGGGAGACGTCGCTGTCAGTCTCGAAGGCGACATCAAGGAGGTAACAACTTTACGCACCATGCCAGCCACCAGCAACAGGTCCAAGGCAAAATCGCCCAGACCTCTCTTTCGGTCGCCCATGCCGAGGAGCTTTCCGATGGAACCAACCCAGCGGTCCAAGTCGCTCGTCATCAGGGTGGGCGTCGCGGCAAAGGGCCGACGCAGGGCAGTCCACTCGGCCGAGCACGTTTTGAAGGGTCTCGATGAGATATTCGTAGATTCCAGATATTCCTTGAATTTCCTCAGGGCAATTGTCGTCTGAGACTTAGTAGCAACAAAAACAATACTAATGCTGAAGTTTGCAGGGCTCGACAACTAATGGATGACCGACAGTAGATTGCGGACGAGGCGGGACGTGGCATTGAATTGACCTGGAGCAGACGCCACCCGCGGCATAAGTCAAGCCACACGCTGAGGTGACTGTACCTACTGGACCTTAATGGAAGGTACCAACCCGAATTGGCCCGGAACCTTGGAAGCCTCGGGCTCAACTGCACCGCCACAGTGAACCTTGAGAACCTGGAACCAGCGGCCAGGGGTCGCTACCGGGCGATTTGTTTACTTCCATCCCCATCGCCAAAAAACCTGGAAGCTTTGGACAAAGGCAGACACAAAGTAAGGTCGTGTTGTAAGCACCGCAGTAGAATACTCCGCTTTATTACCCGACAACGGCTTTACTGAATTTCATACGGCGCTTACTTATCGGCTTACCGATTTTATGCTCCTACCGACAGTCCGACGAGCACGCGACAATTGCAACCGAAAACCACGTTCGTCAGCTAAGCGCATAATCCACCTACTATACAAGCGAGCAACGAGCGACCGGTGCCTCGAATTCCCGCCCCTGAAGAGCAGCGCGAATGTCGCAAGCCGCCCGCTCCGCAAGGTTGTTGGCATTGGCGGACTCGGATTCTGACGAACTTTCTGGGCTGGGCGCATCGATCGAGAAGAACAACAAAACCAAGTCGGACAAGATGGCACCTGTGAAGAAAGCACGCGGAAGACCGGCGATGAATAAGGTTTCGAAGCCACCTCAGAAGCCCACTCGTCGCACGCACGACAAACTTGCCGCAGCAGTTGCTGCCGCCGCCGAAAGCGACGAAGACGTCGATAAACCGACCAAGGGGAGTGCAAAGACCATGAAGAGGGGCCGCAAGGCTAAGCAGAAGGAATATGATGAAGATGTGAGCAAGGAAGAGGAGGAGGAAGAGGAAGACGCCCAACCTGCAACAACGATCACTTCGAAGCCTAGAGGTCGACCGAAGACAAAGCGCACTGGAAAAGAGGTAGTGCCCGAAGAAGCGCAAGAAGTGCCGGATTCCGCCGTCAAACTTACCAAGCCGACAGCTAAGCGTGGGCGTCGTGCGGTCACAAAATCCATGCGAAGCGAGGAATCCGAAATCCCAGAGACCCAACAAGCGGAAGCTATGGACATAGCCACCTACCAAGACAATGAGACCGAGGATCTGCCTACACCAAAACAACCCGTACAGCGCGCTAATCGGATAGGAAACGGTTTAGATGTTGAAGCAGGAGAGGCACAGTTGCGCCGACGACTCGGTGAGGCGAACCGGAAGTATGAAAACCTCGAACAAAAGTATCGCGACCTGAGAGACATTGGCATCAAGGCGGCGGAACGCACCTTTGATATGTTCAAGAAAGAGAGCGAGGAACGAGCAAACAGTAAGTGGTGCCCACATTATAGCGAATGATGAAGCGCAGCTAATGGGAATAAGCTGCAACCGAGCTCATCAGCCATCTCAAAGCTGATCTTGCGACGGAACGGACCATTGCTAAGGAGGGCCGACAGAACAAGAAGAAGCTCGAGGAGATGGAGGCGAAGGTAGCCGAATTGACGACATCTCTTGCCGAAGCAAAGCAAGAGGTGAAGACTCTGTCGACAAAACTAGCAGCAAGCAGATCGGCGGAAGCCGCTGCAACGGCAGTCAGTGCCAAGGTCCCAGGAAGCGCGATAAAGGGCGGAACCGCAGCCGCTCGGGCTATTGCTACTGCGAGCACAGAGGCAGCGCAAATAGGTCAACTGAAGGAGGACCTCTACGGCGATCTGACAGGGTTGATTGTAAGGGTGGTCAAGCACGACTCGGCCGGCCAGATCTTTGACTGCATTCAAACGGGACGCAATGGAAGTGAGTTCTCCTTGTTGAGGATCTTAGTATTGTTCCTCGAAAGCATATGCTAACAATAAGTTCAGCCCTTCATTTCAAGCTCGAGGTTGAGAATGTTAGTTCGGGCGACAATTATGAGGAGGCGCATTTCACATACAAGCCGCAGTTGGATCCTAATCGAGACAGAGACTTGATCGAGCTGCTCCCCGACTACCTGGTGGAAGAGATAGAGTTCTCACGGCCACACGCGGCCAAGTTCTATTCGCGGGTTACAAAGTCACTGATGGAGTAGGATTAATCCAACTATTGTACGAAGCAAGTAGTGATGGCGAACCTGTTACTGCGGTCTGGGTCCTGAGGATGGAAGCGACGTATTAGAATTGGCTGATACCCCCGAAAGACATTGTTTCGATTATTCTTTGATCGCTTGAAGAACCCGCTATCGTGGACTTCGAGATGCAGTTGCTTAGCTGCTTCGAATATCAAAAGTTCGAATCATGGAACTAGTCGGTAATACGCAGAAGCAGCTGATTTATACTGCGGAAACAACCTATCTAGGCAATTTCGGACATAACCATGTGCACCAAGGGCAATTAGCGGTTGACCAAAAGGGTTCGCAAAGAGCAAAGAGCCGCAATACACCTTGATGTCTAGGTATTCCCACACGACGAGACACTTGATCCAATAAGCTGATCCGTGCTTTTTACTTGAGGCTAAGCCTCATTCCCAACTGGCCACCTAGTCTCGCGTCCAGCGCGACGCCCGCCGGCTTACTGAGGTCGGATACGTACCTCGTCATTTAAGTCAAGTCCTCTTCTACAGGGAGCTAAGGGGCGTCTTCGGGCACCTAATCCCGGTCTACCCGTGCCGCAACCCCAAAAATGTTTGCACTGGTTGTAGACGTCTCACTCGTACCAATCCGAATTTCCGCGTTGATGCAAGAAGTCGGACTGACGACCGTAGTTCCCATTATAATACCTCCGCATCGTCAATGCCCAAGGAGCCATGTGCAAGTCGTGAGATGAGTCTGCGCTTCTATTCCCCTTTACACTCTTTTTCTTTGCTGTCTTTCCCCTGGGAGTGAAGCATCTGCAGTGTGACCCGCACGCGTCCCTCAACCAACTTGCGTACTACTTCTCTGGGATCAGCAGCCTGTCCTTCACCACTGAAGCGCGGACGATACGACGACGACACGACGACACGACGACGGCTATACCATCTATGAGACGAGGCGGGCTCGAACGCAACGAGACGAGAGAATCGGGTAGACATTTGTCACCGGCTTGCCCGTCATGGCCGTCTTCTCGCGCGTTGGCTTCCTAGCCGTCGCACTTGTCTTCCACCTTGTCTACATTTATTCCATCTTTGACATCTACTTCGTCAGCCCGATCGTTTCGGGCATGCAACTCATCCATCTCGAGCGCCCTACCGGTGCCAAACCGCCTGCTGACCGTCTGGTCCTCTTCGTTGGTATGTGACCCCGCGTCCAGTCTCAAATCTGGCCCAATTCGCTGACCATACCATGCAGGAGACGGTTTGCGAGCAGACAAGGCTTTCCAGTACTTCCCCGACCCCTATCCGAAGACCGAAGATGACTTGACCCCGCGGCCCCTGGCTCCCTTCCTGCGATCCCGCGTCTTGGAGCACGGCACCTTCGGTGTGTCGCACACCCGCGTGCCTACAGAATCCCGTCCGGGTCATGTTGCCCTCATCGCCGGTCTCTATGAAGATGTCTCGGCCGTCGCGACGGGCTGGAAGCTGAATCCTGTCGACTTCGATAGCGTCTTTAACCGAAGTCGCCATACCTGGAGCTGGGGCTCTCCCGACATCCTGCCTATGTTTGAGCACGGTGCTGTTCCTGGTCGTGTCGATTCTTATACTTACGGCGCCGAGTTTGAGGATTTCAGTTCAAATGCATTGGAGCTAGACTATTGGGTTTTCGACCATGTGAAGGATTTCTTCGCTGAGGCAGCTAAAAATGAGACGTTGAACGCGGCCGTACGTGAAGAAAAGGTTGTATTTTTCCTCCATCTTCTTGGCTTGGATACGACGGGTCATTCATACCGGCCGTACTCGAAAGAATACTTGAGGAATATTCAAGTTGTGGATCAAGGCGTCAAGGAAATCACTGAGTTGATCAAGAAGTTCTACGCCGACGATCGAACAGCATTCGTCTTTACCGCCGACCATGGCATGAGTGACTGGGGTAGCCACGGCGATGGCCACCCAAACAACACGCGAACTCCCCTGATCACTTGGGGCTCAGGCGTAGCCCCACCTGTGTTCTCGCCTGACTCCATTGCCCCCGGACATGATGAATACTCATCAGACTGGCATTTGGACCATGTCAAGAGACATGACGTGGCTCAGGCCGATGTTGCTGCTTTGATGGCCTACCTTGTTGGTGTCGAGTTTCCTGCCAACTCAGTGGGCGAGCTCCCTCTATCATACGTGTCTTCTAGCATCGAGGAAAAGGCTGAAGCGGCATTGGTCAACGCCCGCGAAATCCTTGAAATGTACAGGGTCAAGGAAGAGCACAAGAGGGCCACTGAACTGCGCTACCGGCCGTTCCGGCCGTTGAGCGAGCTGAGTCCGGAGCTTCGGGTAGCCGATATTCGTCAATTGATCGCGAATGGGAACTACGAGGAGGCCATTGAGGAGTCGGCGGCCCTCATGAAGATCGCTCTCGAGGGTCTGAGATACCTCCAGACCTACGATTGGCTCTTCCTCCGCACTCTCATCACAATCGGCTACCTAGGCTGGATGGCATTTGCCATGACTGGTGTCATTGATTTGCATGTGTTGCGAGGAAGTCATGCTACTTATCGGACGACGCTGAGTACAAGTGTGTTCAGCTCTATTCTCGCCGTGCTTTACGCATCCTTCATCATTTCGCGCTCTCCGGTTACGTACTATGCTTACGGCTTATTCCCTGTCGTTTTTTGGGAAGAGGTCTGGGCTCGGCGTGATTCCCTCGTGGAAGGGCGGAAGGCTCTCTTCGGGCATATCAAGACTGGGGGCAGTGCAGTCTCTTTCCTTCTCAACACGGTCGTTTATGTTGGTGTCATAGTGTCTTTGGTAGATGAATTCGATCCGACTTGCGGCAGGGACGTAGCTAACGGCGTCTAGGCTCTGGGGTATATCCACCGAGAAGTTCTCACCGTGATCTATGTTCTCGGGGCTTTTTGGCCCTTGACAAATGGTTTCGACTTCATTCAGAAGAACGGCATTCTCTCAGCCGTCTGGTTCTTCTCATGCATCGTCATGGGTTCCTTCACGTTACTTCCGACAGCTATGGCAAGCGAGGATGTTTCACTCATGTAAGTTTTACATACCCCCGGGATGAAGCCAAACCTCATGTGCTAACCTATCGAAAGCGTTGCTGGTGGTGTCGTTATGGCCGGCATTGGATTGGCCTACCTTGTCTGGGAGGACAAGCTGCTGGCAAGATCATCTACGAGAGAAGGCCAGGCAGCTAAACAAGCTCTGCCGATTGCGAGGGCACTGACCGGCGTTCAAGTATATCCCCACTTCCCAGTTAGTGAGATCCAAACAACTGACTTCAAAATATCAGGTTGGTCTGGTGCTTTTGGCAGTTTTCGTAACTCGATCCAGCGCACTATCTCTCCAGGCAAAACTGGGACTGCCTCGGGGCAACCAAGTTGTTGGCTGGATAGTGTTGGGTAGGTAGTTTCTTCGGAGCCACAGTATGAAGTACTAACAAAACCTAGTCGCTTCGTTACTCATGCCTCTATCTTTCCGTGTGCAACCCAACAACCACTATTTGCATCGCCTCATGAGCATGTTTTTGACATGCGCTCCGACATTCGTAATCTTAACCATCTCGTACGAAGGACTATTCTACATAGCTTTCAGCGTTCTCCTGGTGACTTGGGTCGGTCTCGAACACCGCACCTTCGTCTTCAATAAGGCTGCCAGAGAACACAGACGCCCCATTTCCAATGGCAGTGCCAGCAAGACCCAAGACAAATCACGGCCAACTTTCAGAGCTCTCACACTTGCAGACGCACGAGTGGCGCTATTCTTCTTCGTCCTGCTACAGTCCGCCTTCTTTAGCACGGGCAACGTGGCTTCGATTTCTTCTTTCAGCTTAGAGGCTGTGGCCCGTTTGATCCCCGTTTTTGATCCCTTTTCCCAAGGCATCCTCCTCATCATCAAGCTCATGATTCCCTTTGCCCTCATTTCGGCGAACCTCGGAATCCTCAATGTCAGGCTGGGTGTTGCTCCGTCGTCCCTGTTCATGGTTGTCATGGCCATCAGCGACGTGCTTACCCTTTACTTCTTCTGGGTTGTCAAGGACGAAGGCTCATGGCTAGAGATCGGCTCCACCATCAGTCACTTTGTCATTGCCAGCGTACTCTGCATTTTCGTGGCGGCGTTGGAAGGAGTCAGCGCCCTCTTCATTGGAGACATTGACGTGGCGGGTCTGCAAGGAAGTCAAAATGAGCTTGGGCATTAGCCAGACAAAATAGATATTGTATATACTACCCAGTACTCCTCCGTCACGTAAATCTCGGCGCGCCCGGCGTCGTCTTGGATCAAACCCGATCATATTCGGCCAAAGTGAACGTCAGCCTGAGGCGCCTTCTTCAGCCTCTTCATATGCCTCTTCATATGCTCAACAACTTTCTATCAGCCAGTGAATACCGAAGTTTCCTCTGACAAGTCAGCGCAATTGCGATGAAGTTGAAACCTCATCCAAAGCTACGGCTTTCAACGACATTCCACAAAGCTCACGACTTCTCGACAAGTCCTAACCGTTTATTCCATATGAACGCCGAGAGTCGAACTGCATACTGGCTGGTTTTTAAATCACCAACGGCTTATCATCATAGTTCTGCCTAAGTCCACACTCGCGCATGCTTCCCCCCCCCCTTTTTTTTTTTTTTCCCTTATGTTTTATCCTCATGTGTCCGTCGCTTTCGTTTCCTCCATTTCCCCCTCGACTCGCCTCCCCCCTTTTCTATTTTAATGTATATTCTCCATCAACGTCTTGATTAATACGACTTCATCGCATCTCGTGGTATTTGCTTCCGTTCGCAAGAGGGTCGCCGAAGCCTCTCGCAAGGCTCTCAGTAGAACGGCCTTTGAACTGCGTTTCAACCAGGTGCCCTTGGTTTCTAGACGCGACTGACATGTCCACAAATCAATTTGAATGTTGGTGTGTAGCAAGTTTGTTTCAAAGGAAGAAAGCGACTTTTGGTAGTGATTGACAAGGGAGCGACAAGTCCCAACGGTCTGGGCATAAAGCTCAAACCCCAGAAATCGGAACAGAAGCCGATCAGCTACACCAAGTTCTACAAACACCTGAATACTGGCAATTTCATCTCGTCTGGATTCCCACACATCCTCGCCCTTGAGCTCGGACTCTTCCTGCCCAACATACTGACTTCTAGCGTTTCTCCTCGACCTGCAGTGTGAACCATCCGTTCTTGCAGTGTTTTAGAACTCTCACCCCATCCCTGTGTCTTTCGTACTCCAGGTTCAAGGTAGCCAATCTTTACCGCTTTCCCTCAAGATAAGGAAAGTCCGTTATCCCCTACATACCGTATTGGCTCTGTTACGACGTTTCATACCCTGGGCCACGAGCCACGGCAGTATTTACAAGTGACCACCCTCGAGCTTATCTTCGCACACGACGAAGCATTCGTCGTCAATCATCTACACGAAATATATGTGCTAACCGTCGTGGACGAGGTTGCAGTGATTATGTCGACTGGAGATAAGATCGAACAGTTTGCAGGTGTAGGTCAGTCCGCCGAGGTCTCTTACGACATGAAGTACTACGAAGATGACTCGCTTGACGAGAAGAGGGGTATCCAGACCCGACCAGACGCGCCGACCGAAGAAGACCTGAAGACGTTACGCCGTGTCTCCGACCACATTCCGTTCAAGATCTTCACGATCGCGTTCGTCGAGCTCTGTGAGCGCTTCTCTTACTATGGGTCCATCATTGTTGTAAGTCGACCCGAAATCTTCAGACCGTACGCGCATCGACTGACAACGTCACAGCGTAAGTCCGAGCTACCTAATCCTAGCCGAGCAGAACTAACGAATTCAAGTTACCAACTTCATTCAACAACCTCTCCCCCCCGGGTCCACGACCGGCCGCGGTACAGATTCACCGAAAGGCCAGCCGGGCGCCTTAGGTATGGGTCAGCAGGCATCTACAGGTATCACAACTTTCAATCAGTTTTGGCAGTACTTTATGCCCCTTTTTGGCGCGTGGGTTGCCGACAAGTACTGGGGCCGGTACAAAACTATTTGCATTGCTATCGCCATTGATCTAGTTGGTCATCTGATTCTGATCTCCTCGGCCATCCCACCCGTCATCACCAAGCCCAAGGAGAACTCTTTGACCGCGCTTATAGTTGGCATGATTGTGAGGACGCCCTCTGGGAGACATTGGATTCTTGAACGCTAACTTTCTCCAAGGTTGTTGGCTTTGCAACAGGAGGTAATTTTCCCTGCTAAACTCGTTCACCAGTACTGGTCAGAGGAGACATGCTAAACATGGAAGGCTTTAAACCAAACGTGTCTCCCTTGATCACGGAGCAACTGGATATCGAGCACTTGACCGTCCGCACGGTCCAAAACGGCGAGCGGGTGATTGTCGATCCGGCGATTACGATCAACCGTGTATACAACTGGTTCTACCTATTCATTAACGTTGGCGCGCTCGTTGGCCAGATCTCGATGGTATACGCCGAGAAATACATAGGGTTCTGGTTCAGCTTTATGCTTCCGACATGCATGCTTGCACTTTGCCCTTTGGTTATGTGGTGGGGCAAAGGGAGGTATCGCGACCAGCCCCCATCTGGATCTGTACTGGGACCGGCTTTGAGGACCTTCTTATATGCTCAGAGAGGTCGCTGGTCGATCAACCCGGTTCAGACCTGGCGGAACATGCACGACGGAACGTTCTGGGAGAGCGTCAAACCCTCTCGTTTCAGCGATGCTACTCGGCCGAAATGGATGACTTTTGACGATGCTTGGGTAGACGAACTGTGAGTGGACTTTCGCCGTACAGTCGCAACGAATTACTGACCTTCTTAGACGGCGTGGATTCGCAGCATGTGCTGTTTTTTCGTGGTACCCGATTTACTGGCTCTCGTACAATCAACTCAACAACAACCTCGTATCTCAAGCGGCAACAATGCAGCTCAACGGCCTTCCCAACGACATTCTCTCTAACCTTGACCCCTTAGCCCTGTTGATCTTCATTCCTCTCTGCGACTTGATCCTATATCCCACTCTCCGCAAGATGAAGATCAGATTCACACCCATCAGGAAGATCACATTCGGCTTCTTTACCGGGTCGGCCGCAATGGTCTGGGCGTGTGTCCTCCAGCATAACATCTACAAGCGCTCGGTCTGTGGCGAGAATGCATCCGGTACCCAGCCTAACGGGGAACCTTGTCCCAACGTCGACATCAACGTTTGGGCACAATCCGGCGCCTACGTTCTCATTGCTCTCTCAGAGATTTTCGCTAGCATCACTAGCCTGGAGTATGCTTTCAGTAAGGCTCCGAAGAACATGCGTTCCATGGTTCAAGCGGTTGCACTTTTCATGTCGGCCATATCAGCCGCCATTGGTCAGGCCTTCACACCGCTGAGTACAGACCCCTATCTGGTCTGGAACTACGGCATCGTAGCTGTACTCGCTGCTGTCGCGGGTGCAATCTTCTGGATTCAATTCCGTGGTTTGGATGCCGAGGAAGACGCGATGAATGAATTACCTGAGGGCCGCGTCGGTGCAGGCTCTCCTCCACGGGGGGTAATCACGGGTACGGAGTTGAAGGAGGTCTCGCGGGGTGGCGAACACAGCAAGGGAAACTGAGCATAGTCCACGGTGACAGTATGGGTTCACTCTGGTCATGTGTTACTGTCTGGTGCGGCACGCGTAGGTGGTTGTAGGTTGAAAAGAGATCAAAGTATTAATGAGACGCTTGAGGCGCCTCAAGATCCTGAAAGGTATATGGACAAATAAGATATAGAACGATATGAGAGATTCATTGGATGCACAGCCAAAGCGATCTCGGGTAGCAAGGGGGCCGTTAGAATAGGGGACTTATCTGCCATGAGACCCTGCGTCAGCTTTGATGGGCACCGGGTATTACCCGAAGCAAAGTGATCGGGAATAGTCCGGTCTCAAGCAGGGCCCCGTGCTGTGTGAGAGTCTTCGGGGAGCAATGTTAAGCGGCTGAAATTTTCTTCACAACTACGTATCATCAAGTATCCACACCTATAGCATAATGGGTGAGCAAAGGCTGATATACTGTCATGAATTACTGATAAGACGTGGCAAAATATTTACGTGGTCGCGGCGAAAACGATGATGGCGCCTCGATAGCGTCTAGTAATTAGACTGATCCCGAACATATTTGTGGTCTTACGCCACCACAGGAAATTCCTGGTTTCGAAAAGCCCGAACTGTGTGGCATAAACGTCGTTTTTTTTTCGTAAATGGTTGATGGGCGCAAGAAAAAAGGGAAAAAAAAAAGGGGGAGAGGGGGTGGGAAGGCTTTCAATGATGACACATGCGCCGACTGCTGGTGTATATCAAAGCGTCGCGAGGCGGAACGAACGGAGGAAAAGACGATGGACGCCGGTTGTAAACAACTTTCAAATCCGCCAGTAAAGCGACAATACAGTCACTTCTATGTTGTTCAGAAGGCCTTGTGTGTGAGTCTTATCCCCACCTTTCGACGTCGAAGTCGTCTTGTGGCACAGTGGGTAGATGGATGGATAGGGGAATTGGCCGGCAGCGGCCGTGGCCAGCTCTTATCAACGACGACGCCCACTAATTACTGACGACCACAGTCAGAGGCCCCTCCTTACACGCTTCCTTGCTTGTATCGTTCCAAATCTGTTCTGCAGGGAGCGTTCCCACTCTTTCCGACGGCCCCTGACCGAAATGCCCTCAGTTAGGAAGATTAGGAAAGGGGGGAGGGCGACTCGGTTTCTCGACTGGTTTTTATCACAGGGCTTCCAGAAATGACGGGGCTTAGGAGAGAGTCTCAGCTTCCAGGTTGGGACGAACGTAGTCGAGGGCTCGCTTTACTCGTGAAGGACGAGATGTTCGGAAGACCAAGACCAAGTGGACTCTCCAACGGGAAATTTCCGTCCATCAAGTAACCGCATCACCAGTGGTCGCCCAGTCACTCAATAGAAAGCCTTTTCCTTCCATCCTGCAGGGATTACGAGATCTGACAGCTCACAAAAAAAAGGGATTATTACCGATCAAGCCTTTCGCGGCCCCTGAGGGTAAGGTATTTTTTTTTTTTTTTTGGGGGGGGGGGGGGGGGGGGGGGAGGCAGGGCCTGCCTACTTACCTCAGATCGTGGTGCCGAATCGAGTTGTGGGAGACTACAGCCGTGGTATCAAAGTCTGATATTGGTTGCCCAATAAGACACATTGAGAAAGACACGTACAAGAGCCTATTATCACCTCCACCTTCTTTTGCATCTTCTTTGTGCTGAAATCAGGTTCTTATTCTTGTGGCAAAATGCGTTCAAGTTCGTACATCTTGTCATTATCATGTCTGATAGTTTACGACTTGTTTATTCTCTCCCTCCCGACGCAATGCTTTCATTGAAATGTAAAACCGATCCAAAACGAATAACCACCCGCGAGCTATGCATTACTCGCCGTCCTTACTTTTTTTAATCGACCACGCAACGCCATGCCAGCCCATGACAAGTATTTCGGGGAGAGGAGCCGTCGTCACCACGTCAAACAACAGCTGACCCAACTAGTTTGCCTTCAACCACCCTGTCCCTCGCTGAGAAGAAAAGTGGAAGCCTGAGACATGCATCCTGCCAGGCAGCACTAAATTGAGAACCCAAACGCATTTTTTTTCCCCCGCGGAACCCAATTCCCGCCATTTTTTTTCATTCCCTTCTTCATCCAAGCGCCGCAACATGCAATGTGTATGTCGTGTGTGGGTTGGTATATGCCTTTGAAGCCGCTCAAGCCAATGGCCGTCGAAGCCGAGCGGTGCCGCAGTCCTTTTGAGCGAAATTGCTGAGATTCTCAAGCGAGCCACTCTTCCTCGTCCCTCTTGTTGCCTCTCATAACCAGTCCGTCATCTTCGTCATCGTAGTCCTCCTCTTCTTCTTCGGTCTGCTGCACTTCGTGATCTGATTGGCGAGCACCGGGAGGAATGTTTGTGGCGCTCACCGGAACGACCTCCTCCTCAGGCGCTTCTTCCTCATCTTCCATCATCCATGTCATACCGTTGGCTTGTTCCTCTAGGATGAATGCTTCCTGCGCATACTCCTCAAGGCCGCGCGGACCTTCCCAGAGCGCATTTGATTGAGCGAGGCAGTTCTCCTCCAATTCGAGGTCGCCAAAGTAAGGAGGCTGTTTCTTAGGGTCATCATGACCCAAAGAGAAGAGCTGCTCCAACGCCTCCAGCTGTTGGCGGTACCCATTAGGAATCTTGACCTTCAGCTCGATCGGGCCTCGTATGTATTTGACAGGGCGGCCAACACCTCTTGCAAAAACCTCACACGCTTCACGTGGGGTGAGCATCTCCCAAGCCAGAGCGACACGCTTCGTCCGCCACTTGGATACCCCATCTTTGAAAATCTGCAAGATTGCCGGACCGACGTCATGTTCGGCATCAAGCCATGGCAGCTTCACATCCTCGTGGAATGGCGCCTGCCATCGGAAGGAGCCATCCGACTGGAGCTCCATGCAGAAAAGAGGATACGGCAGGGAAGTGAAGTTGTTGTTGTAGATACCAGTGTAGACAAAAGTCGCTGGCAACTCAATTTTGCGTACATAGTCCTCGACTTGGTGTTTAGCAGCCCAGAGAGGCAGCGAAGGCCATTCTGAGTTGTAGGCAGCGTGATCCGGCATGGAAGAGTAGACGTAGTGGTGGACTCCAGCCTTCTTGGCGGCATCAGCAAGCGCCTTACCAATTTGGAACTCATCGCCGTAAAAGGTGGTGTTGATGAAAGCCAGCTGGGTTCCGTGGAAGAGATCATTGATCAGATCATGATTGACGCCGACACCGGAGATGGGGCCATTTGAAGTGACGTCTCTGTTGTCGGGAGTGGGCTTATGCCTAGTATACAACTCTCCGACAAGGACGGTGACGTTGGGGTTAGAATTAACCTCAGTAGCCACCACGCCTTCGAGATTTCGTAGTTGAGCGCGGACATGGTAGCCAACCGCAGTGGCGACTCTGATGAAAGAAGCAGCCTGACGACCGCTGGCGTTGATGACGGCAATAGTCTTGTTTGGGGTGGGCATCGGGCGCTTGAAAGGTCGGAAAGTCAACGAGTTGTTTCTTGAAGCCGCTAAAGGAGAGGACTCTGAGTACGACGAGCGCGAATGTTTGTGCGTCCTCACACCACTGTAGATTGCTGAGTCGCCGTGGTAGTGGTGATTTGAGTGATCTTGTTGGTGTGGCTGCTGGTGTTGTTGCTGCTGTTGCTTGGCGGGACGGATGGGGATCCCGACCCCGTTGAGTTGGGAAGGCATCAGAGTGACCATTTAGAAGCCCCCGAGATAAACTGCTCTTGCGGGGGAGAGGAGGAACTGAGAGCAGCAATCGAAGATTTTGAGTTGCGAAAAGAGATGGTGCAAGGGCTCGTCGTCTAACCCCGCTAATACCCCCAGAGATTGCGCCGAAAGAGGGTGTAAGTGCGGTCTTGGTTTGTGGAGTAGAACTTGGGGGCAATGTGATGTGATGGATGTCCCGAAAACGGCTCGGCAGGTCGCAAAAGTTGGGGTCGGGTCGATGGGAATGTTTTAATGACGAGTCTCATTCATGACAAACCGATAGGTAAAATCGAGCTTCGAGCCTATGGCAGGCCGGAAAGCTATCGCGCAAAAGGGGATGACCGAACGAGCCAAGTGCAGGTCTCTGCGCGGCACCGGCGGCAGGTAAGTGCAAGACTATAGCAGACAGAAGAGAGTAAGGGTGAGTGAGAGTCAACGTGACGACGTGACGGGGCAAGTTATGGAGAGAATAATTAAATGCAGTTGCAGTGGTTCCTGGAACTGGACTCGAACCAGAATGATTCAAAAAACCCTGAGGGGTCGGCTGAGAGGAATGGTGAGATAGATAGCAAACGCCGTTATCAGTGTCAGCTCCTCTTTATGGTCGATGGCAGGGTTTACCCCAGCAAACAGGCGATGGCCAAGCTTGCAGATGCAGAAGCAGCCCGGCAAGATGGGCGTAAGCCTGTCCAGGCCGAAGGTAGATCAAAGATCTGGGGAATGAATGGATAAACACTAGGCTGCGTCCGTCAACGGAGGGGGCGACAGTAGTGTCCGTCCGGGCTGAAAGGGGATGAGCGCGTGCCCGAGTAAGTGACTTGATGGTGAGAGGGTTGCCGTTACCGATAAGGAAGATCCGGAGCGAGAGGATATCTCGAAGACTGTCGCACGCTGTCTCGTGTTTTGAGCAGTTGTTCCTGAGATAAGTGCAAGTTCGTTGGCCGTTGGCAGCTGCTGTAGAATGGTGGAGGGGCGTTTGATAAATGAGATGAGGCACCTGGAGGTGTGTAGATAGACACGAGCATAGGCGTGTGGCTGAGAAGTGAGGTGGTAGATAAGTGCGCGAATGTTGAGTGAGAGCAACGTCGGGGTAAGTGGTAAGTGAGTGAGGTGCGTGTGTGAGGTGTGTGAGTCCCCTGTCGGTCTCAGTCAAGTGAACAACGGTGCTGTCAGTCGAGTTGCCCAGTCAGGCCAGTTTCGAAAGGGTGATGAGGGTGTGCGTGCTTCTTGGACTCGTTGTCGTCTTCGTCGTCGGACTGTCCACCGATAGCCTGCGTCTGAGGGCTCACAGCGCAAGGAATTATCTGATCTGTCCAATCAGAGGAAAAGCAGGCTGGCCGTGCCCCCAGCGAGCGTCACTGGCTGAATTGTCTCGTGGGCTGGTGGGCTGGTGGTTTGGGATGAGCTGGGCTAGGCGGCCGGGCAGACTGGGACTTTCGGCGTGAAGATCCGATGCGAAGCTGCCCTTTTTCGGAGGATTTCGCAGCAGCGGTGTATGGGTTGGCAGGTGTCTCCGTTTGAGTGAGGACCGTTGTGGCCAGGGCGCAGTAGACGGACGACGAAGAAGGCAGAAGCTTTAAAGATCCACGGTGGGTATCGGGGTCTTGGGTTGTGTGCTGCGGTGCCGCGGTGGCCTTTTTATTATGTCGTTGAGCGGCTCTTTTGCCTGCAGATGGCAGGGAATTTTCTGCAGTGTGCTCGTAGTATGGGGTCGACTTATGTGAAGTCGAACCTTACGAGTTGAGACGATCGGACAAGAACGTCGACAATGGCGAGAGTCGAGCGGTTTTGAATAGGAATGGGCCGGTACAGATGGAGATTACTCCAAATCGTTCTGGGTAAAGCAGAAGGGGGCGAAGACCAGATGACCTCAGTTGAGGAGAAATATCAAAGCTTTTGATACCGGTCCTAGTCAGTCCGTGTGTTGATTTGACCAACTGGAAACGGACAAGGGTTGTCGCGTTGTTCTGAACCGTGCTGTGGTGAGTTGGCTGGAAGACAGCGCAACGAACAGAAGGCGAAGTGTAAGTTGGAAGAGGATGAGGTTGGTTGAATGAAGAAAGGGTGAAGTCGGAGAATGAATTCGGAACAATGCAGTAAAAGACGAGGGAATCAGGAAGAAGGGGGGGGGGGAGGGCGTGTAAGAGTGGGAAAGTGCGGATGATGGTGGTTTGGAGCCAATTGGCAGGGTTGACGTTAAGGTCCAATTTCCTAGTCAGGACAAAGTAAATCGAATGTGAAGGGCGGCCGTTTGGGACTGCTGGGCAGGTGCAACAGGACAAGCAGAGTCCAAAGTAAATTCAATTTGTGAGCTATGGATACATGGATTTGTATTTTAATTATTGGGAATCTGGATCTGGTGGTCAGGGCACGCACAGCGCGAGTGTTTTTGCATGGAGAGTTGGCCTTGAGACCCTTTTCTGTTAATAATTGAATCCCCTCGCCGGCGGCCACGGCCACCACGAGCACGAGCACGAGGAGCAAGGTCTGGATGAGGGTTGGAGAGATGAGCTTGAGCACGTTGCGTGTTTCCCGCAATACATAAGGACAGGGCTCCATCGAGTGCGGGAACGCCAGCCATCATCCATCATCCATCACTCAACCCATCCCCATCCGTCCATCCATCGTATGGGGCCGCAACACGGAAGCACGCCCGTCTTGCTGGCTGGCCAAGGATGATGGGGACGGGAGAGCAGGGATCTTGGAAGGGAGCATGGCGGGACGGAAGATGGAGACTCGTCAAAACTCGTCAAGCCTCTTCGGAGACTCAGAGACTGAAAAGGTACTTCAGTACTTTCATTAAAAGAGTTCAGTGCAGGAGGACAGAATAGGATTGGTGATGAGGTAGGAGAATCGAGTCAGAGAAGGAGGGGGAAATGGAAGCGTAAGTGGTGCCGGTGCCGTGTCACGGCGGGAGCACGTGTACCTTCGCCGTGTCGCCGCCCTGCCGAACTTGACTCTAGTCTCTAAGTACGGGGGATGAAGGTGCAGAGACTTCCTACTACCTTACCTTACTTCGCAGTAGTCTTCATCTTACGAATTTATAGCGGACAACCACTAACTGTCGCGGATCGAGAGGTTGCTCACTTAATCGAGCGAAGCATCAATGCCCCACCCCTTTCCCCTTCTTCCTACCTAACCGCTAACCTCACAGCCCCTCCCTCCTCCTTTTCCCTGAGGGCTGGGTACGGTAGGTACTTGGACCTGCCTCCCGTTTCCCGCGGTGTCGACTGAGGATTGTTGTACTTCGTACCTACCTTACCTCTCAAATCCAGTTACAGAGTTACTGGGGCATTCCCAGCGCCCCATCAGCTGGTACCGTGCCTACTCGCTGGTACCTACACCAGTACCTCAGCTGGTAGTTTTCTCTCTGAAATCTTCCAGGTTCCCGACGTGTCCAGAGGTGTCGCAAGGTTGGGCTTATTATGTAAGAGCTTAACTCCTGTTGGCTGGGGCTTACTCTTACCCAGTTGCTCTTACCTACAGAGAAACGCCTCTGCTCTGGAGCCATGGGCCTGCTGCTCTCGCCATTTGTCCCCAGTTCTTTGTGTGCATTCATTGCTGCTGCTTCAGAAAAATTTTCCTTATCTTGCTGGTTTTTATTTTGTTTCTTATTTTCTCCACCTTTCTTCCATTGACACCCCCTTTCCTTCCCTTGCCTGCCCAAGACCGGCCTGCTTGTGTCTCGTTCCCCGCTACCTACCACGCAGGATGTACCTTTTCTACCTTACCTCTCTGACACAACCAACATCCAATGGACTCGGGACCCTGTGAGGATGCTACTGCATTCATACGATGTACGTGGACCGCTCCGAGTCTCCAACATACTGACGCCATCTTGCACACAACACCACACAACAACGACTCGGGCTTGCGTTTGTGCACCGACGAGTCGATGAGTACTGGCCATCGCGAACCCAAGCGTCTCGACCTGTGATCATATCATTACAGCAGCCTGAGTCATCCGCCCATCGTCTATCACCGCTCTTGATGATGTCGCCATCTCATCGACACTAAACTCGCTCAGCCCGCCCAGATAAGACACGCCGGACACCTTGATGACCTTCGAAATTCACCTCCACGGCCCATCTGGCAAAGAGCACGGCGCATAGGGTCGTTTGGTTTAAGCATCACCACGTATCACGCCGGTCAACCCCGGGCGCAAATCAGGGTCTCCACACGACGCACTACGCAGTATGATAATATCCATTGGCCTGTCGTCGGTGATCGGAGTCCAACCCGATGGCAGGTTATTCCGGAGCAGAGGATAAGGTATCTTAGGGGATGTGGAGCTACGGAAAAGCTAGAAGGGACAAGTCGGAATACTCGTCACAATACAGGGCATAATTTAGAGCCGTCACGAGAAGGCCCCGTCCTGACGCGTTCCGAAGCGTGTGCAAACCTTTTCGGCAAAACGCTCCACATACCAAAACGTTTACAGAAATCTGCGCTGCCCATGCTTCAAGGCCTCCGACGAATGCCACTGGTGGAGTACGTAGAGTGTTCACCTCCGCAATCATTCCAAACGTTAGCTCAGTACCTGGTGGGACCTACCGATTCTGCTGGTCCTACAAAGTAATGAGCTAACGTTTGGAATGCTTGTGAAGGTGTTCTCAGCATGTACTACGATGGCACGAAAATACCTCAAAGTCGTGGCCCAAGACCTCGTCGCGCAGCAGATGTTGAAGTCGCTCTCACAACCGGTTCAGGCCGCTCTGGGCAGTAACAGACTCAAAACCAGGTTCTTGCTGTACCTACATACCTATGGAAGATTGACGGAGGGCTTCTGGTATTTGGCCGCCCCCTGCTAATGTGCACCCCGAATTATCATAATCCGTTACACCTAATATTAGCCACTAACTTAAACCCTAATTATACCCTACTTAACCCTACCTAGCCCCAACCTATATATATTAAGTATGTATTTCTATGATCTTTATGCTTTTCAAGGCCTTGAAACATAACGACAATGTATAGTGTAGAGTTAGTATGCACTCTCTCAAGGAACGTGCACTGTCCTCAGGTGCGTACGTGCGTCTGCCAATACTGGCTTAGTCGGCAGAAAACCTCCGTCAATTTACCAGCTACCCGAGAACGAGCCCCCTGGCTAGCCTTACCTTACTCTGCATGTGTTAATTAGCCTCTTGGTACGTTCTTAGCGTCACCCTCCCACCAGCTTAAGCGTCTGCGTCTCCGAGCTGCCGCCTGTTCTGTGTTGAGTGTCCCTTCGTTCACATCGGCTGAGAGGAATCAAGCTCTCGCCAACATCAAAGCGCTTCCAAACGCGTCGTCGATTCGTCATTTTTACAACTGCGCCGTTGGCCGGGGTAACACCGCCGTCGCAGGCAAATATGCCAAGGAGCTGTGCTACAAGCAACTATAACGGATTCGGATGAAAAGGGGCAACAGCTGCGTTCAAGGCTTGAGACATGCGTACCGCAGAGCTCGCCTACCTGGACAGCTTCTTGTGTACCGAACTGTCCCACGAGTCGATTCCCATGGATATTGCATAGCCTGTGTGCTGCTGGCAAACTTAGACGGGCCTAGGCCAAGCGGCTTAAGCCGCAATATTCAAACGCAACCCAGCGGGTCATCCTGAACGCGGGCAGTACTGCAATGCTGAATGCCTGGACGCGCAGCTGCTGCGACCGTTCTTCCACACGGCGAACCTCAGCGAACCGGCCTGCCGCCTTGGGATGACAGTAGACTACCTCCCATAATCCCATGCCGTGCGCGTAAGCATATTCCAGGCAGTAAGAACTTGGCGGATTGGAAGCTAGCGGACAAAGATAACAGGTCTTTTTCGAACTCGGCCGATGGAAAGGACTGTTGGGAGTCTAGCATAATCTGTGATGGGATTGACAAACAAAGATAGGAAGTCAAAAGCTCGGGCAACAACACGCCAATCGCGTTTCAATGCATCGCGCAATGCCGCCGTGCTAGCACCGCATTCTTTTCATTACGTACAAATGGAGCCAGCCTAAGCCCAACGTCTAAACTACCGACCATGCCGTCATCCACCTACTCAGAATCCAGATGGCGTTCCGTCTGCTCATGAGCTGAGATTTCCCCCTCCTGTCGGCGTGGACATATCCGTGAAGGATCCTGGCAGCCATCGAAGCCTGCCTGCCGACGGCGTTATTGCAGCGCAAAGTTTGTGTTGCCGAGCTGTGTTTCTGTGGTTGTCAAAAAGGCGATTTGTCGTTGCGCAACACTCCGTCACTGCCGACTGACTCCCCTGGCGTTCAACAGCCACCTCAGCTCGAGAGGAGGATGGAGAGGAGGAGGAGGAGTAGTAAGAAGAGCACCACACAGCTCCAGCTCGCTGCTACTCCGGATGCTGGTCTAATGCAAACAGGCCCCGCTTCGCTGCCGTCGGTTTGCGGGGAAGATGGTCCATGCCTCGTAGGGCACCGCGCAAACCAGCTTTCTGATGTATAACGTCACATCCTCCCAAGATGGGGACGACGCGACAAGACGCATGGCATGGAATTGCGACAGACGCCGGGAGAAACGCAAGCCGCCCTCGTGCTCACCGTCTGAGGTTCATAACGCCCCTTCGCCGCCGGCCATCACACAACAGGTGGCCCACCGGCTTTTACGTCACAGTTTCGGCCCTGTCCTGTTGGATGGGGAAGACCCCTCACCGAGAGCAAACATAGCAACGAAACTCTAAGGATCCGAGGTCTCGGCGCTTGGAGGATGGCCGCCGCCGCCGCAGCTTTGGTGCGCCATCAAGCAAAACAATGTCGAAAGGAAGCCCAAAGGAGGAAGATCATTCGGGGTCACGGTGTCAATTGCTATCCAAACGCCCAACCTCGCAACAACTTTCAAGTCACCTGAGCAGACTAATTCTGATCCCTGCTAGCTAGCCCGGTAGTCGAGCCTGTGCCTAGCACCTACGACTGTGTCCACCCCGGGCCCATCGTTGTTGTGGACACCGATATCGCGCCTTGCGAGGACTCACAGGTTCCTATCATGTAGTTCCCCATAACCTTGTTGTCCACCAGACGGGTGTCTGAAATAGTGTTTGTAAATGCATAGGTAAGAGTGCAGCATTTGTTCATGTTTTAGTTAGGATTTCTGGTTGCTGGGTCCTTATATGGGCACTCGGTACAAGTACCTCGGCATGTAATTAGTTCCCCACCCGGTCAAGTTGTTATTCTCGTTAGCTAATTACGAGAAAGGAGCTTGGGCCCTAGAGCTCGCGAAGCCGCAGCCATCCACATGCGCTCGTTCTAGGCCAACTTCCTGCGCGCGCATACATGCAAAACGCACTCAGGCCTGACCTGAATTCAGCTCCATTGGCTACCGAGAGGCCCTGGCAGCCGCATATGGACTGTATGAAAAATATTGCGAACCCTTGCAGTCAGTTCATTGTAGACAAAAGGGATAGAACGGCGTCCGAGCCGATCCCTTACCCTCGACCTTGTTGGCCCAGGTTGGGTTCCCACGCTCCGGTTGCCCAGAAGTCGAAGTCGTTCGGCATCGGTCCGCGGTCAAACCACGCCGGCTGAACCGTCTCGGAGTCGCCGATGGGGTTATTGTTGGATTGAGCCATGATGTTGTCAAAGTAGCGCTTTGCAGATCAGACATTAGTTAATCTTGCCTTACAACTGCGGTGGTGCATAAAGACTTACCCAGTCCATTTCATTACCGACCTCTACCCATCCTCTGTCGAGCCCATTATCGCCTGAACCCAAGACCGGGCCGCCAAGGTCCAGAGGCTGGAAGTGGTTTGCTATCTGGCTCGTTAAGCTCGAAGGGAGTGACGCCGCGTCTATGACATTGTCAGTAGTGTAATCACACCTGAGTGCAACGGGGGCTCGTACCATCAATGGTCAGATTTGTGAAGAGCCGCGCATCGTGACTCGACACCGTCTCTGAAGTCCCCTCACTCCGCCGCACAGAACCCGACGCCAGCGCCCCAACCTCCTTCGGCGGCGAATTTGGCGGCGACCCGAGCTTGTTCAACATGGTCTCCAATATCTCGGCCGTCTTTTTGATCTCGGGCACTTCCAGAGCGATACTGACCCAGACACCGTAGGACCGCTGCAGCAGGTGAAGCAAGTGCTCCCTCGTCGGCCGCGGGCTGACCTTGCCCATCCACTCGTGCTCGCCGTCCGTCTGGTCCCAGAATGGCTCGTTGCCGACAGCCAGGTAGAGCACGCACGCGGCCAGCAGGAAATCGTGCACGGCCAGTGACGAGACGAACCACCCGTTCTGCGAGAGCATGTTGCCGGGCCGGCACGCGTGCCATATGGTGTTCTGGAACTCGAGCTGGACCATAGCCCCCTCGAGGCACTGCCACCGCGAGTAGTCGTGCTCCTTCCTCTCCACGGGCTCCAGCAGGAACCGCCGGTGCAGGACGCATCGCGACTTATTGTACAGCGACGCCAGCCCGAACCGCTGGATGACCTGCATGGGGGGCGTGGTCACGCACTGCTCCAGCGGCCTCACCATCATGAAGGGCGGGATCGCGCGCCACGCCTCGTGCAACAGGCCGTCGATGCGCATCACCTCGCCGTACGGCGGCGGCGTCAGCAGGTGCGCCTGCCGCGCGACCTGCCCGAACACCCGCATCAGCCCGGACTTGGTGATCGGATACGTCATCTCGGTGTAGTCGGTCATCGGCCGCGGAGGGGGTAGCTCGGTGGTGTCGACCCCAAAGTCCTCGTCGACCAGGTTGCGGGGGAGCTCGACGTCGCTGTCAATGCCGTTCAGCATGCTTGGCAGGCCCATGTGGAAGGAGACCAGCAGGTCGAGCATGACCGCCATGTTCCACATCCGCCGACGCATCTCGCCGTCGAAGGCCGACACGTTGGCCAGCTTGGAGGGTTCGCGGTGCAGGCCCATTTTGAGGAGTAGGCGGAGGCACACCGAGGACAGGACGTAGCAGTTCATCTGGGCGGCGCGGGAGATGATGAACTCTGCTTCGACGTAGAGGATGAAGGGCGGGATGGTGGCGATCGTGGGCTGGGTGTATTTTCCCCAGACGAGACACCAGGCGGCTGCCGCCCGGAAGATCTTGAAGCGGTCCATGGGTTTGAGGGGGGAGTCGCTGGTGAGTTCGTACGGGGCGGAGAAGGTTGAGTAGAAGACGCCTAGGGACATGATCATGAAGAGGAGGGCGAGCCAGTGGAGTGATGTCTCTGAGGTGTTTTCCCAGAATTCGGCATACTGTGGAGTCTGATTAATTCATGTTTAAGGGCAAGTGAAACGGACTGAAGACGACTTACTTGTTTTACGAAGGTTGGTCTGTGAACGGTGTCTGGTGTTCTCCGTATTAGTTGGATGTGGAATGGAAAGGAGTTGCGATTAGCTCTCTTCTTACGTTGTGAGGGGCTGTTGAAAGAGAAGTATCGCATGACGAGGCGATCTACAACCTCCTTCTCAGGGATGAGCCTCATTAAATCCTCGCGGTTCCGTGGCATGTTCTTGGAGAAGAGGGGGATGTCAGGCGACTCGAGTTCATCCAGCCGACTAGGGCTGTTGTCGTCTCCCCAATCCCCGTCAAGTTCGGGCTCCTCGAAATAGCTCTTCATATCCTCAATCTGAAGTCCTATTAGTACCACCAGACCGCCATGGGATAGCCACACCTCGGCTCACGGCACGAGAACTCACATCCTTAAGTATGGCCATGAAATGCGTGGCCCCAACATACGTAGTCCCCCTCCCCCCCTGCACAAACTGACCACCCGGTTGCGCGACGCTTTCGTCTCTCGGCGGCACCATCGCCGCCGCAGCCGGTGAAGGCGAGCCGCCACCGTCCATCATGGTCCTGACCATGCCCTCCAGCCGCTTCAACCGCGCCGCCATGCCCTTGGCCGGCTTCGGCTTCTCGGGCTTCCGGGCGTAGACGCAGCCCTCGGGACGAGACTTCTTGAGGCACTGGCCGCAAGGTTCCGAGCGGTCGCATTTTAGCTTCGAGATGCGGCAGGGACCGCAGGAGAGGAGCACGCGGGAGCGCTTCGCGGCGGTGGTGCCGTTTCCGTTCCCGTTGCCGATTTGCGGAGCGGACCCGCTTTCGCCGGTACTGCCGCCGGTGCTAGGATCGGTACTAGGACCGTGGGGACTAGTTGATGGATTCATTTTAGGAGGCGATTTCTTGCTGGGGATTCTATCACCGGAATGGTCTGGCAGGTTAGGTGATGATGATGTTTGGGGGGGCGGTCCAAGGGGGTTAGTGAAAGCGGGAGTCGAAGTCCCGGAGCCGCATGAAGGTTTCCGGCAGTGCCGGCTCTTTTGAACCTCTTCCGCTCGCCGGTTCTCGCGGAGGGAGCCGGAAGGGTGCGATAAGAGAATTGCAGGAATGGGGATGGATGAGATTGTGTGTGTCTGGAGGGGGTTCAGATAAGGCGAAAACGGGAGGTGTGAGATTTGAATGGGTTTATGTGTCTGTTTTACTTGACGGAGTCCGCCAGACTAGGCAACGGCGCCATCCGTCACATGCGGAGATAGCAGGTTGCTAACGCCGAACACACATTGTCTTGATTTTGAACCGTCACGCCAGTGACACTCGTAAAGTTTGCTTCACTCTGGCTCAGCAACAGGCAAAAAACGATCCGGGGGCCCTTCTGTCATGGCCCTAATGTTTGTAAGCGCTCATCTGGAAAAACACGCCTGTGTTGAAAGTGGCAGAGCTAGGTCGAAAAACATCACGACCAACTGGATGAACCACGCGTGTCCGAGACGCATAACAAAGACAACCCATATATTCCATCGACTTTCGTTTTCCCCTGTTTCTCTATACACCATCTCGAACGCGGACGCAATGACCGTGTTGTATTACTCCACACCCGGCAACCTCTCGATCACGTACTTTCCGCGAGCACACTTCAAGATCTGTGCCGAAGCTTAGCGATTGGAATCGAGATCATGGAAACAATGGTGGTTCATCTTACCGGTACACCCGGAATTTTCCTTAGTCTTTGCTGTAAACCTTTGTCGTTGCTCGCGACGATGTAGATCCTGTCTTTGCTGACCCTGTCAAAAATACAGTCGTCTCCATAGTTCTGAGGAGGCACTTGGTTAGCTTGCTTGTTTGAGAGGTCGGTATAGATTATACTTACGCCCTTATGGGTACACTTCAGTCTCGTCCACCTCTCATCTCGGGCTATACGCAGAGGAATGCGAAACTTTGGACCAAGCTTCTCCAATTCCGCCTAAAACTTGTTAGTAACGAGAAATCCGCAAGAGCTTTACAAAGAGGAGACGCACCATGATACAGTCGGTGATGATGGGTTGACATGTAGCTATCAAGTATCAGTCCTGTTCCCCGACGGTTTACGCAAGAACCTACCGTATAGACAGTCCATCATTGTCTCTAACAGCTCCAGTTTGAATTGCACGGTTCGATTAAGAAAGGACGTGTCCAAAAGTACACTGAAAGGGGGTACCATCGCTTCATTATGTTGAAAAAAGAGGTGGGAGGGTACTTGAGGAACCTCGCGAACGAGAGTCTCGCCATCAGGTCCTCCGCGCGCCTTCTTCGCCTTCGCGACGGCTTCTTCGGCTTTCTTCAGGTTCTCCTTGCGTCTGGCATCGTTCTTTCCGATTATCCGCTTGACCTATACAGAGGGGGGCGCAAGTTTATCAGCGTTATGATCTCGTGATATCGTGTTGTCGCGTTGTCGCGATGTTAAAGTGCAGCCATCAGGATTCTTATCGATAAGGACTTTTTTTTTCTGGCCGATATCCTGTATGGAACTGCATCTTGGGGATGAAACTCACTTCGGCGAACTTTCTCGTCTTCTTTTGAACACCCATTGTGTGCTGCGGCCGTAGGGCGGCGAATGCGACAGTCTGGAAGTGGCGCTGAACAGGTTTTGGCGAGGCTGCGAAAGGCTGTCGATCTGAGGTTGCTGGTACGCAGTTGGGACTGAGCTTGCTTAGAGAAGAAAAAAGAAAAAAAAACATATTCGGTGTATTGTTCGGTGTGGCAAGGTGTACGCAATTGAAGCGAAGGTGAGAAAGAGCCGAGGTCTGTGCGCGCCGAGGTGATGGCGCACTTTTTCCGAATATTGGATGGAGCCTCTTTCCTGCCGGTGACAAGCCACCTCAGAGAACCGGACACTGGCCGCGGAAATCGCAAACCCTCGGCGTCGCCCACTCAGCCATCTATCATTACGGAATTGTTTAAATTGAGTTGTGCTATGTTCTTCCCACTTCTCGACACCATCGTATCGCTTGATCTTGCCGATGCCAGAGGACCAGCGAAGCCGAAGCTACCAGTCTCACTCAGTTCCTGCGCGGACCAACAAAGCCGGAATGAGGGGAGAATGAGACTCTCAGGGACTAGCGGTCCAAATGACAGGGGCCTCTTGGGCGCTCTACTGCGTAGCGTTATTACTGCACCTGAGAAGAGCAACCGATCACTCCCACTTTCAATACCAGCGTCAGACTTGTTGGCGCGGTGCCTTGCAGTAGGGCGAGTCCGTGTGCGCCCCATGCATAGGACCATCACATATGACCCGACAAGCCGATGAATGTTTGGTATTTTCTTGGTGAGCCAGTGTGGGATATCCGTACCGATACGGCGGTGGGGAGATAGGTAGGTAGAGAGGGGACCTGCTGGCAAGGGGCCGTCATTCGCATTCCCGCCATTGGTTTTGCCGTTTCAGCGACCCGTCAGTTCATGGCCCGGTTTTCACGAGGAAATCCGAAGATCTCTCACCGTTGAGTGGGCTTCTGCCAGGTACGCAGAGTGTTAACCCCAGACGAGGGCTCGTGTTGAGCGAGGGAACCTACGGAATGCAGCCACTGCAGCGCATGCTGAGGGCCGTTGTCATCAAAGACCAGCCTGAGACAGTGCTCTTCAAGTGAGCGTACTGTCTGATTATCCCAAGATATGCAGCCCTTGCAGCCAGTCGGCATGCCTTGCATACGTCCCTGCACTGTGAATGCATGTCTCTGAGTCTGGCCAAGTAATTGCGCGAAAAAAAAAACGAGAATAAACAACCCGCAGAACACTACCGCACGTCAGACCCTTCGGTGCAGCAAATGCGCGCCACACCACCTTTGGAAAGGGCAGCTGCTATGTCCGAGAGCTCCTGTTCCTACCTGTGTGGTTCCTCCTTTTTTCCCCAGGCTGCTTCCCTGCTAAGGTACGGATACCCAACCCATTGTTACTTATCCTCTCCCTCCCCTGCTTCCTTGCCGGCTATTGCAATGTTGTAGCCCATGACAGAACCCTTCTCTCCTGTATCATCTCTAGTGTTTGCTCTGCATTCGCGATTCCCACGATACCATCGTTCTATTCAGCCGCCAACTTCGATCCATAGCGCCTAGTCGGACGAATTGAACGAAGCATATTGCAACATCTGACCCAAGCACGAAGAACAAGGCTGCTATTTTCCACCGCCGGGCAACGAACATAGCCACAAACCCAACACTCCTTCGTCCACCAATAGCCTGGACCACCAATCCACGAGAATTGTCAATCCGCATCAACGCTTCTGTCTCGCAACGTTTTGATATCGAATAAAAAACGCCGCCTGTGGATGTGAACGGTCCTCACGAACCGACGACGATGGCTTCCTCCCACCCTTCGCTGAAGCGCACGCTTCTCCTGTCCGCCTTTGCAGCCCTCTCGCTGTTCTCCGCAACGGGTCTCGCGCAAGACAACACCAGTGGAGGAAATGCAGCGACCACCACCGACACCCCGACTCGCACTACCCAAAACGCAGTCTCTATCACGAACAGTGGCAATGTCGAGACAACCGCTGAGACCATCTCCGCCCCGAGAATCACTGGAGGCACCACAGCATCCTCAGGAGATGTGCTGACCGGTTTCCCGTCGCTCACCAACCAGCCCCTCACGACAACCTACCCTCCTCCGACAGTCCCGCCTACCAACAATGCTCCCTTCATGCACCGATCGAGCGCTCCTCAGGGAACCGTCTTTATCGCAGTCGGCGCCATTCTTGGTGCATTCGGTCTCGGTATCTTGATCTGGCGCGGCATCGTCGCCTGCCTGCTGCATCGCTCTGTCGCTCGTGCGGCCAACGCCCAGCACATTGCCAATGACAAGGCTAGCTTCCCCGCTCCTCCTGCCCAGTTCTATAAGTATACAGATCAAGAATCTACTCCTTCTCTCGTTGCGAATGGACGCGGTGTTCGTAGGACGCATCGCGGTCCCATTCCCTCTGCAACCCCGAGCCAGTCAAACCTATTCTTCTCGCCCACTGCAGCTGGCGGCGGTGGCGGAGGCAACAACCGCGACAGCGTCCGTGACTCGCGTTTCCTGCCCTCTGGGTTCTACGCTGCTGGCACCTCTTCTCCCAACCACGCTCATGGGCACTCAATAAGCTTGACGAACCTTCGGCCCGACTCTCGCGGCCAGTACGGTGGAATGGGGTCGCGCAACACCATGAGAGAATCTACGCCCCCCGAATCGCCTTCTTTCGGCACGAGACGTGATCTAAGCACGAGCTCCGTCAACCTGGCTGCGGCCCCCGGCAACGGTCAAAGAGCGCCCAGCGCATACCTTGAGGACCTGCTCGACGAAAACCCCAATGCCTTCCCGCCGGCCCACCCGGGATCCCGGAACGCCAACAGTAACTCTCCCGGCGGACGGTTCTAGTGGGATTAGCATGTTAGTTTCTTTGCATCGCCGTCTGAGAAAGCGATTCCCGCCGCGTCATATGAAAAGGTCATAGTCGCGGCTTGGGATCCTGAGGCGGCACAACTACGGCGTCAGGGATATGGTATGCGCACTTTTTTTTGGCTTCAGGACGACATACTTATGCTTAATTCTCGGTGGACGGGTTCCTGCAAGACTAAGTTTCCTACAGTCTGGTGGGAAACGGTCAAAAAGCAAGCCGGATGCACTGATTGGGCACCGCGCGGGGGCAGTATTTTAATTGTTTCCTGTATGTCCTGCATACTCAAACAAGCGCCGGAGCATTGGGCTTGGAGTCAAGGTGGTGATAGTCCACTATGGGCACTTTGCTTGTCGTTTTTCGTTTCTTGCGCATTGCTAGTACATACGTTCCCATTGAATGAGCAAAATTTCCAAGCAACCACGGCAGTTCTTATTTACTTAACTCTTGCAATACCTATGCAAACACGACGCCCAAGCTGATGTTAGCCAGGGCAACGTTGCTCGAGCCTCCGAAACCATGCATCCCACCATGATCATCAAAGCTCAGATAGACTTTTTCCCCCCCATCCAAACATCGTCGTCCCTGGCAACTACCTGCGGGAAGGAAAACTCTACTTGGGTATCAACCCGGTATGTCATCTGCCCTGCCCCCCCCCCCTTTTTTTTTTTTCCCTTTTTCTCATCCCGACTTTGTCTTGAACATCCCCGCGGAGCGGTGAGAAAAGAAAAGGAGCAATTAATTAGAGTTTTGGACAAGCAGACTGCGGGCTCCGTCATGTCCGAAAGGGGTTCCAGTTTCCCAGCTTTTCTGCATCATATCTGACCGTCCCAATGTCCATCTAGTCACCCCTTTTGTCTCTGCGTCACCTTTTCTAAGCCGTCCATGGTGCGCGTGGCAAGTTCGTCGCTTACGATAGCGACCGTGTAATCTTGCACCGCATGGTTTTTTGTTTTGTTTTTTTCCCCTCCTCCCCTTCTGGCAAAGCGGGCTTGTCTTTGATATTCATCTAACCCGCTGGATCTTGCGATACCATAGGTGAGTGCGGGTGCGATGACAGATATGTTTTACTCTTGCGATTTGTACTGCTGCTGCTCTGATTCGTGAGGCAAGTATGTGTCGCGAACCATCCTGGGCATCTACTGGAGACAATATGTACACAGCGATGATGCCATCTCCAGATCTAAGCGAGAAGGTATTGTCTCTTTTATCTTGTTTGGAACTTATCGTCTAACTTAGTATAACAAAATGGTGCAATGTGCGAACCTTCCGTAGCCCATCAACGGACCCAGTTCGAGGGTCCTCGTGTGGTTCTGGGGTTTGTTCTGGGTATTCATACGCTGCTGACGGCATATAAGATGCTATGAATTCCACGATTACCACTTTTATGTAATCTTTCCTACTCGTCTTCCCACGCGATCTTTTCAGATCACACACATTTGACTGGCTGTCTTCATCAGGAGGGATGATGACGATCCTAGCTTTCAAGCTAGTCGACTGATCTCGCCAACCTGGTCCTTCAACCCCATTTCCTCGCTCGCGCCACGGATATCCTCGAGACGAATGCCGCTGCGGTCGCACATACCCCTGAAGATGCCACCCGCGCGCTGCCACAGTGCGTGAGGGGTGTCGAGCTCGGCGATGCGGCCGGCGTCCATGACGCAGATGCGGTCGTAGCCTATGATTGTGCGCAGGCGGTGGGCGATGCAGAGCAGGGTGCGGCCGCGGAAGCTGGTGGCGATTGTGTTTTGAATCTTGTCGTCCGTCTCCATGTCGACGGAGGAGGTGGCCTCGTCGCAGACGATGACGCGGCTGCCGCGGACGAGGGCGCGCGCGAGGGCCATGAGCTGGCGCTGACCGAGGGAGAAGTTGAGGCCGTCCTCCTCGACGACGGAGTCGAGATGGATCCTGGATGGGTCCTGCTTGGATCGCGGGTCGTCCATGTTGGAGTTGGAGGGGACCAGGTCTGCCTGGCGCAGGGCGGACCAGAGCTCGAGGTCGGTGTGCTCGCTGAAGGGATCCAGGTTGGAGCGGACGGTGCCGCGGAAGAGGGTCGGGTCCTGCGGGATGATGGCGAGGCGCGAGCGCAGGTCGTGGAGACCGATGGTGGAGATGTCGACGCCGTCGATTGTGATGTGGCCGCCGGAGAGCTCGACGAGGCGGAAGAGGGTCGACATGATGGACGACTTGCCGGCGCCCGTGCGGCCTACGATGCCTATGCGTTCACCGCCGCGTACGTGGATCGAGAGACCTGACAGGACGAGGGGGAGGTTGGCACGGTAGCGCATCTCGACGTTGTCGAAGATGATCTCGCCCTTCTCGGGCCATGACGGGCGTACCTCGATGGTGTGCAGTGGTGCCTCCTCCTCGAGCTGGGTGCCGTAGTACTGGATGCGTTCTACGGCGTTCATGCCGTTCTCGACCTCGGCGAGCTGGCGTACTGTGAATTGAATCATCTGCACAATACCCAGAATATAACTGAGGACCAAACCGCCAATGCTTGGAGACACGCTGAACCTGGACGTCACTACAAGGATGCCAACGGTGAATACGAGGAGGTTGCCGATGAGATCGAGACGCGTCGAGAGCCACCGCTGGTTTGAGAAGGTCAGGTAGTACGCCGCGTTCATTTCGTCGATGGATTTACGGAGGTCGGCGATAAAGTGTGATTTAAGACCGTAAGCTCGAATGCTGGCGACACCACTCAGGCCCTCACCGAACTTGGCGAACACAGTTGACCGGAGGACCGACTCGAAACGCTTGACCTCGCGAGCCGATGCGCGGTAATAGGAAGCGGCGAGGACAAAGAACACCAACAATGGCCCCAGGGCGATCGCGAAGTAATGGAAGAAGGCAATGATCAGGGCAAAGACCGAGATGATCATGGCCAGGGTGAAGAAGTACATCCTCATGGCGTCCGTCAGGTTGTTGTCCATTACGTCGACGTCTCTGGAAAATCGGTTGGTGATGCGACCAAGCGGGGTCGTATCGAAGAACGACATGGGCGCGCGAAGGACTCGGGTTACGGCCTGTCGCAACATGACTTTGCTGGACTTGGTGCCTAAGATGGACAAGAGCAAGGAGAAGATAAACATGAGAAGCGCCTGAAGCGCACCGAGACCGGCGTACACGCCGATGTACTGGGCGTCCGACAGAGGGTACTTCTTGCTCGTCCAGTATGAAAGCCAAAGACTTGTCATGAGATTAGCTCCCTGGGAGAGAAGAAGTAAACCGATGAGGAACGGCGCATTGAGGATGCTTCCAGAGGCGCGGATGTAGTCGCCGTACACTTTCCAGGGGACACTGGAAACGGCCCGTTCTTCTTGTCGCATGAGGGCAGCACCCTTCTTGTTCTTCTTCTTGTCCTCACCTGGCGCCTCGTTCAAGTTGGTTGGGGCAGTCTCATCCTTCTTTTCTTCCACGGCGGTTGTCTCCAACAGTTGTTGGAAGCCACGATGCTCTCTCATCAGATTATCGAACGTGTCGATGGCTTGAATTTTGCCGCCCTCCATCCAGATGACTCTGTCGCATCGGCTGAGGACCCAAAGCTGGTGGGTTGCTAGAATTCTGCATTTACCCTTCAGGAGACCGAGAATAGCGTTGTCAAAGATGTGGCGTCCGACGTGAGCATCAACAGCGCTCAACGGGTCGTCCATGAGCACGACATCAGAATCAAAGTAGATTGCTCTGGCGATGTTCAAACGTTGCTTCTGGCCGCCGGAGATGGTGATACCTCTCTCACCGATTTCTGTCAAGTCGCCGTTGGGAAGCATCGCGAGGTCTGGTCGGAGAGCACAGCTGGTTCAGGTCAGTACATGCAAGTTATGAGGGTTAAGACCAACTTACGCATTAATAACCTCCTGGTACCAGGCCTTATCCATATCCTTGCCGAAGAGGATGTTTTCTCGTACTGATGCATTCTGGATCCATGCGTACTGGGGGCAAAACGCTCTAGAAGCTCCAAGCACAATTTCACCGGAAGTCTTTCTCATGTCGCCTGCAAGTGCGGCGAGTAGCGACGTCTTTCCGCTACCGACCGAGCCAATGACCGCCACCAGCTCATCCCTCTTGATCTCAAAGCTGAGATCGTGCAATTTGAAAGGCTCGCGTTCTTCTTCAACAAGGGTACTCGCGCCATCTCCGGTGCTGTTGCCAGAGGAGGTTGCTGGCTCATCCGGCTTCGAAGAATCCTTTGGTGGTGTCGGCTGCGCTGGCCCCTTCTTACCCGCTTTGCCGGCGACGGTCTTCTCCGACTCTTGCGTCGGGGTTCGTTCCCAAGTAAAGCTGCCTTGGTGCACTTCCAACGCATTCTCTCCTTCTGGCTTGTACACCACATCCTCCTCCTGCTCCTCTGCCAGCATGAATTCCTGAATACGTTTCAACGATGACCAGGCATCGACAACCTGACCAAGGACCAACGGAAGCAAGTTGAGTGGGAGACGGAGACCATTGAACAGGGCGAGGGACGAGAAAATTTCGGCCGGGTTGAGCGCGTTGTTGGTCTTTGCATATGTGATGAAGGAAAGCATAGAAGCAAAGATGGGCAAAGACAGACTCACGGCGTTGATGCCGTTGCGTATGGCCAACAGGATCTGAATGGCGTGGATTTCGCGATTTCGGATCTCTTTGAGACGTTCGAGGAACGCACTCTCCCACCCGAAGTACTTCACAAAGCGAACGGACTGCAAAATTTCCTGCGTCAAGCCCACTCGCTGATCAGTAACCTTGTTGATGGCCTTTCGTCGTTTGAACAAGCTTCGTATGGCTCTAGTCAGCAGCGGGATTCCAGCTACCAAGAGCGCAAATCCGGCGAGGGCGCTGTAGCTCAAGTTAATGAGAAGGACGACGAGTGTAATGACGCAGGAGATGGGACCCGTCCAAGTGAGGTGGAACAAAGCGCAAGCTTGGTCAATACGGTAGGTGTCGACGCTCATCAGGTTGACGATTCGACCGTTACCCCAGCCAGTGCCATCCCCGGAGATCCCAGGCCGGTTGGCAACTCCCTTCTTTCCCTTCGTCTTCCCCTTCTTCTCTTCTTCTTGGCCCTTGGTAACTTCCTTGAGGCCGCCAGCCTTGGCGCGACCAGAAAGCGACATAGACTTTTCGAAAATGAGGCTAATGAGGACGCCTCGCGACTGGCCACCGATCATCATCCCGCGATAGATGAAATGGTTGGTGCCCAGACTCTGAAGAATCTGCATAGCGGTAACGCCGACAACCAGGCCGATGCCTCTGCCTATGGCGGGAGGGGGTTGTCCCTGCTGAGAAGCATCCCAGGCGTCGTTGGCGAACTGGATGAGATAACGCAATGTGAAGGGAGACATGACCTGAAAAATGGTGGCCATGAGCTGGAGGAAGCCTCCGAGCCAGAACTCGAAATAATAGGTTTCATGCAGAGCCCAGAGAAGAGGGTATTTGTCTCCTCTGTCAACACGTTTTTGGAAGGCGACCTTCAGCTTGTCAGTCATGACATCGGCGGCCCTGTCTGGGTTGACCGTCCAGATATCATTGGGTTCGAGTTGTCGCTTGTACCCCGTCTGGCGTGATGTTAGTATCGTATCTCGAATGGAAAGACGACCTCAGTGTCTTGGCTAATCGTAGTGGCAGGTTAACTCACACTCATCAAAGGCGCCATCCATTGGAAGGTGATCTTGCTAAAGAATCCAGCTTTGTACTCTCTCGACACAGTCCTCTCCTCCGGTACGGGGGGGACACCGCCCCATTTCAGTGGATTTGGCGTCTTGTACCATGGCTTGGTCTCTGGTTGGCGATTTGCCGTGGTCGTCGCGACACTCGTATCGGTGGCGTGACTTCTGGTCGTCTTCAGCTCTGGCCTCACGTTCTTCTCATCGACGTCTGAACGTCCATCCTTCTTTTCGACCACGTCATTGTCGATGACGAAGGCAGCATCTTCTTCGGGTTCCTTAGATACGATGGGCTCAACGGCAGCGGCTTGTGGGTCGGGTGCCGTAATGTTGATTTTCTCCTTCTTGTCTGCCATCTCTGGCGGAGGCTTCAGGTAAGTCTTGGCTGGGCCCGTGTTTCCTTCTCCTTGGCAGAAAGATACAATAGCGACGGCCTTTTATTTATGCGAGGTCAAGTATGTTGGCAACGCAAGTTAACCGGCGATACAGCTGGTAGGGTAAGTAAGACACACTATGTCTTAGTGTGATGCCGGGGATAGGAGTGCTATACCCGTTACCCGGGGGGAGAAAAAAGATTTGTTACTAAATAATCAGAGGCGTTACCCTGGGTCCACTTGACCAACAACGAGGGCCGGCAGCTTGAAACCCGTTGAAGTGGTGACGAACTCCGATGGGATTGGAGTAAGCGGACTGGAGTTGAAGGAATGAGGGGCACGGACTAGGTAAATGAAAGACAAAGGAGGCATTGAGGAAGAGTCAGATACATGGAAGCCCACGTTAGGTGCAGAAGAGGACGAGTCCCCAATGAGAGTGCGGGCTGGCAGATTCGAATCGGCCGCAGGTGACATGACAAGTAGATAGGCATGCCGCTCGGACAATGGGTATCTCATTATTCGCCTCATTCTCCGGAGGGGATTCCAGCATCGGATAGTGGAGGTGAAGGGGACAATGACCTGCAAACTTGGCTTGAACCGGGAAGTGAGGGCGAGCTGCGCTAGCCGTCCACCGTTCCGTTCAGCTGCGACCTTTCTCGATGGAGTCGATGCATGGCGTACTTGACATTACGTTGGATTGGATTGGTCCCGGAGGTGAGGTAGGAAAAGGGAAAAGGGAAGAAAAAGAAAGAAAAAAATTGGCGGACGCAGACGCAACGGGGTAGGATGGGGCAAGCAAGGCAGGGATGCCATACGATATGGCTAGGACTAAGCAAGAAGGTGCCACGCTCGGCAGCACTTTCTGCGGTGTCTTATTCCACTTCGTATCATGCAGCACGGCATGTCCACGTACGTAGTACGCAGTACATGCCTCAACTTCAAAGTCGCGAATCTAGCTACTTCGCATTACTAACTGTCGATCTAAGCGGCCACTTATTAGCCGACCTGAGAGTCCGCCTTAACCGGCTAGACCAGACTAGGACCAGTCGCTCAGATGGCAAAAGACTGCTACCTCACTACTCGGGTTCCAACTAAAATGGTCGGTTTTCTGAGCACTTATCACCAAAATGGCCATTTATTTTGGCGACAGGGTGCTCACCTCCATTCCACACAAGCGTTGAGCATATCCAAACGGGGTTTCCTATCGTTAGACGCGTTCGTGCCTCTGGCCTCGTGAGCCAGATAAAAAGTCCCTTTGGAGGGAAGCTCCTCCTAGGTTCGAAAGCTTCATCCGGTTCCTCCCATGGCTCTTTTATGATTGACCACGGCCGACCGGGTAAACCGTGGTTCACCTTGCCGAAACAAGTCTCCCATTCTGACGCTTTGCATACTTTCATCTCCGTCTTGTCTTCCCACAAGTCAATCTTGCACATAGTTGTCGCCACGAGAAACCTCAGCATCAACGGTTGCTGTATACCGCCTGAAGCATCCTACAAAACAGATAAGGCCCAGAGCTACACCTCAAACACCTGCTACTGTTTCGGACCCTATGTAGTTGACCCCTCATTAAAAGAGATTGGTCCTTTAACTCTTCGACTAGTCGTCAATGTGTTATCAACCTTCTCGTGTATGGCAACGCTCGTCTCAGGAACAAGGTCTGCAGTCAGCGTATCCGAAGTCAGAAGAACACTCACTTTCGTGCCCCTGTCTGAATAACAGTTGCGAGAAAAGGGCACCGAGAACTCCGTTCAGGTAGTGAAGCTCGACTCCAGCCTAGGCGTGAGCCCCCTATGACGAGCACCGCGCATTTCCTCAGAACTCATGGCATGTTTCGCCGCTGTTGTTCATGAGACCCAGCATTTATTGCAGCGGGCCCCGCCAAGTATGGCCACCCTAGGTAGTTAGCAAGTAGCTACCGCTGACGAACTCTTCGAGGAGCTTGGTGTTTCCTGCGGTCAAAGCTGACTTAGCTAAGGAACCGGTGCAGTGGCCGGCAAAGACTTTGCCAGCCGTCACGTCCAGCCGAGGTACTTGTACCGAGTATCCATATAGGGACCCAGCCACCCTCGTGGAAAGACCGTTGGTGTGGACTCACCCGCTGCTGTAGACGGATCCATCAAACATCCTCGAAGGAGAAAAACTTGCACAAAAAAAGAATGAGTCTCACGGCGCTCGCAAAGCACATGCCCAGCCATCCACAAACTTGCAATGGTACTAATCCAATCGCGGGAGCAAACACGTACGCCTGCACGGTCTGGACAATCATCTGAAGACTTCAGTCACACTCGTGAGCAAGGTTCTGCTATGCTCACGCCACTTCAAAGGGTCTGTGAATAAGCTGCTCCTCTACCTAGGTAGAAAAATGAAGATTGCAACTCCACACCGCCGCCTTGCAGGTCCCCACTTCTCCCCGTCATCTTGGCAAAAGACGCGGGCAGACAGCCGAAACGGTGCCGAGAGTGCGAGGGCACAACGGATGTTGTGGGTAAGGATTTAAGGATGCCCTCTTCTATAAAACCTCTCACTATGCTAGTGATTATTATTACCTAGGGATTAAAAACTAAATTATAATACACTAGAGTATATATAACTTATAGAATTACATTATATAATAAGTAAGTAAGATTATTTAAGTATATATTATTAAGAAAAAAAGCTTATAAGTAATTTTAAATTAATAATATTATAAATTAAGCTTTTATTTATAAATAATATAATATTAATATAAACTTAAATTATAAGTATAAAGTATAATATAGAAATTTAAGCTTGTAATTATAATAAAAATATTATAAGTATATTATAAATATATATATTAGAATATTTACCTATATTACTAGATTCTATATAGATCCAAGGCTTTAGAGTAAATACTCTAGTAGTTATATAGGTAGTTATATAATTCACACATAACTATATATAACCCTCCTCAACTAGATATTATTCCTTCCTTTAAGGCCTCTCTCTCTAAATAACTTACCTTAATTAATTTACTTTTACTTTATATATAATAGACTTATTATTTCTATTACTAAAGTATTAAAACTAATTAGTATAATAAATTCTATACTAATTAGTAATTAATTTTACTATTATATTATTAATACTATAAATTAGTAAAATTTATTATTTTTTATACTAAAGAAATAATTATTTAATTTAAAGTAATTCTAAGTCTCCCTTTATATTAAATATTATATTAATAGAGATAATAAATTTAGAAGGTAATAATTTAGCCTCTCTTTTTATTTCTTATTCTCTAAAATATTGAATTATATTTTAACTAGGTAAAATTTTAAATCCCCTAATTTATAATTAATACCTTAATTTATCCTATAATAATTTTATTAATTCTACTTAAATAAAGTTTTTAATTCTTCTTAGTACTAATAATATTCCTATTATATTATATACTTTTAATTCTTTAAATAATTATAAGTATATAATTTATATTCTTTCTCTAATTATTTTATAATAGTTTTAAAAATTATTCTTCTACTTTTAATTTAATAGGATTATTATTCTCTCTTAATAATTCTTAATAATTCTTACCCTCCCTTATTAATCCTATTAAATTCTATATTTCTCTCTTTATTCCTCTATTTCCCTTATTCCTTATTTATAATTTATTCCTTATAAAATAATTAATAATAAAGAATACCTCTAAATAATAATTAACTTATTTAAATAATAATAAATTATTAATTTAATTCCTTTCTCTCTAAATTATTATAGAGTAAATTATATAAAATAATATAAATTAATTAATTTACTTTATTATAAAGTAACTTATTCTATTATACTTATTAAAATTTAATTTATTTAGCCTTAAAAATAAATAATTCTCTTTTCTTTTATAAAGAAATTTTATAAGAGAATATATTAAATATATACTAAAATTACTTATTATTAATAATAATTTACTTTTTTATATTATTTATATAATATATTAAATATATTATAAATAATAATAATAAAATAATAATTTTATAATAATATACTCTCTCCTAATTCTCTAAAATACTTAAAAGAAATAATAATTATATTTAACTTATTTAATCTCTTTTTTATTAATTTAATTTATTTAATCTCTTTTTTATTAATTTAGTTAATTATATTAAATTACCTAATTTATTATTATTTTATATTATTTAGTATTAAATTCCTTTTTCTCTTATACTTTTAAAAATTCTCTTCTTCTTATAATAACCTCTAGCTTAAATCTCTCCCCCTTATAACCTCTACTCTAAATCTCTCCCTCTTATTATTTTTAGCCTAAATCTCTCCCTTTTATAATTTTATTATTATTTAATAAATTTATTAATTAATTTATTATTATAATAAAAATTAGTACTTTTAGAGAAATAGCCTTTTATTAATAAATAAAAATCTAATAGAATTATTAATTAATTATATTAATAATACTTAATTTTTTTAA